>JBBKCR010152901.1:0-35401 GCA_037577295.1 Ladigesia roloffi
GTGTGTGTGTGTGTGTGTGTGTGTGTGTGTGTGTGTGTGTGTGTGTGTGTGTGTGTGTGTGTGTGTGTGTACACGCTCTGCAACTAAATACGCTTCTGCTTATTTCTACATTTGGTAATAAAAATTGTTCACTATATCATAGTTTCACACTTTCCATCACTTTGGCCCCTTCGTATGGTGGCCCCTAGAGACAAAACACGAACAAAAGAAAAAGCAGGAACAAAACTGAACTGCAAGTCAAAAAAGACAAAAGAACAAGCGGACACAAAATTGAAATGTGTTTCAAATTAAAAAGAGACAAACAACAGAAAAAGCAGAAACAAAATTAAAATGACCTGCAAGTCATAATAGACAAACCAAAGAAAAAACCGGAAGTGCTCCACAACACTAGGGGGTGCGGTGAGCTTAGTTTGCAAAGGCAACAGCATGCTCGTTGCAAACAACCTTGAGTTAGACACTGTAGTGTATGTCCCATAAGCTCAAAAAAGGCAAAGGTTGGAAAAGAACACCACTGTAAAGGGAAGACACTGTAAATGGACCACATGAGCTCCCTGCGTCCCTTAGCATCGTGGACCACTTCCAGTTTGAGATCGTTTATTTGCAGCTCATTTTTCTTTTGTGTCTTTTGACTTGCAGCACATTTTCATTTTGTTTCTGCTTTTCTTGTTTATCTTTTATTTATTTGCAACGCCTTTTTTATTTTGATTTGCTTATTCAAATGTTTGTCTTTTTTAATTTGCACGCGCATTTTCATTTTGTACCTGCTTATTCTTTTGCTCGTGATTTGTCTAAAGGGGCCACCGTACCTTCAAGCTGGAAAGAGTGAATATGAGAATATAACAGTGAATATATGGGTGAAGACCATAAAGACTTTAATACTGTCCTGCAGTAGCTGGAAAGAGGCCAACTTGGACCCAGGCCCATCTGTAGGCCAGCTCAGAATGATGATAACCGGTGTGTGTGACACATGAAACACACAGACACATGATGAGCCTTTACAGCCTGTTACATGATAAAATGGTCATATTTAAGAGAGTCTGCAGTCCTGAATTTGGAACATTTTTACTGGTGTTTACAAGTTTGGATGATGCTTTTTCTTTTACAGCATTTAAAACCCTGATTATTGAAAATATTTTTATACTCTCTTCCCTCCGTTTCTTGTTTTGATTTCTCTCCAATTCATCACAATTCCATCAATAATTCCAGTCTATTCCACTTGTACCTATGCTTGAACTCCTGAATTACACAATGGGATGTTAAGGCTGTGTTCCTCCAGTTCACTTGAAGCACCGCTGCATATTTTTTCAAATGGCTGGCAATGCAACGTCAACAGACAGGAGAACGCTAAATGGCAACTCTGATATGTCAACTAATGGATGCTCACACTGGCTAGCATTGTGCTGAGGGATGGGGGAGCGGGAGGGCCATCCTACCGCCCAGGGTGAGTCCCTGCCTTGAGCCAGTACAGGGTCTGGGTACCTGCGATGAAGAGGTTACCAAAAAGGAATAAATTAATGATAATATTCCTTCCACTCTCCCATCTATAAACATCACATAACTGCAAAAAATGACCAGTTTTGAATGAATTAGTTTTGCAATGTCACAAAAACCAATATCTTTACAAATGGCTGTGCTTTTTCCAGTGGCCTCTTGTCCAGTATTGTGTTTTCCAAGGATGTTCAAAACAGGTAGTAGAACCAGTAGCACCTAAGGGTTCAGTAGACATTAGCATAAGCCCAGAACACCAGTTTCATATGATCAAAATGTTAAGCTGACTAATACTGTGGATCTCTGTCTGGATTCTTCCATGTTTTTAATTGTACATAAATAAGTCAGTACAATGTAGGAGGAACAATTCCAACCAAAAAATTTCAGTGGAATACAATATAATTGTTATTTAACTATATGTACTACAGGGCTGCAGTTCAAAAATGTCTTCTGTCCACTTTGGGTCAGATCTTGTTTTTTTTTATTAAGAAAATTAAAAACTGCCCTAATTCTTCCGGAAAATAAAACAAGTAAAGTATTTTTAAATAAGAGACTTCATTTATTGAAAATCTAAAATGCTTAAGACTATCACAGTGGAAGCACAAACTCTCCATACCGCTGAAGGCATTTCTCTGAAATGATCACTTTCATCAAAAGCAAAAAAACACAAGTAACCTTAATGGAAACATTTTAAAACAAAAAAAATTATGATGGTGATATGGCCATTTGCTATGTTTTACAATGAAGAACACAGGATGTAATAATCAAACAAGGAAACATATAACTTTTCCAGAGCTCTTCCTATCTGATTGAATTTTAAATATTAATAAATGTGAAAATCAATAAAAGAAGGCAGTATGGACAAAGCGATATTTCCATGCTGAACAGAACAGAATATACATGAGCCACTTTACACAAAGCCCCACTTTAATGAAAGCACAAAGAAATGAAAGGGATTTTTAGCTTCACTGCTCTCCATCCCTCCTTCTCTATTCTCTCTCTCTTTCTCTCTGTCACTCTCTTCCTTTCTATCTGTCCATATCTTACCATTTTCTATACCCTTCCTCTCTTGTTTTCTTCGTTTTTCTATGTTAATAATTTCTTGCACCCTCTTTTCTATCTCTTTATTTCTTTGCATTTTTAATTTCCTTCCATCTTATTGTCTTTATACTTTCTTTGTCTCAATCTTTTCTCTTCTTCTATCATTCTGCTCATTTAAATATCACCGTTTTAAATATCACCGTTGCTTTTTTTTATAACTTTATGCTTTCATTTCATTTTTCTATCTTTTCCATCCTCCCCCGTTACCTGCTTTCTCTGCATTTCATTCCATTCCTTAATCACTTCATCATATTTTATCTCTCCCTCCCTGTCTGTTAATCATCCCTTTTTCCGGTTTTATCTCCCTGCCCATTTCTAATTCTACAACCTTCCACCCGGCAGTTTTATCCCTCCATCTCTTTCTATCTCTCATCCCTCCATTTGATCTACATTCATGTTTCCATATCTATCTCTTGTTTAATCTTTCCAACACATTCTATTTCTCTCTCCCTCCATGCACAGCTCTTATGTCCTTGTCTATTTCAATTTCTTATCCCTCTTACTTGTTTTATCTCTCCATTTCTATGCCTCTATTCCTCTTTCCTGATATTTTCCTTTTTCTATTTCTCTATTTCTTAATTTCATGATTGTTTTCATCCCTTCTTATTTTATTCCTCCATCTCATTTTCTTTCTTGTCATCTATCTCATTTTATCTCTCTTTCTCTTTTTCCCAATCCTTCTATTGCTTGATTGTATCCGTGTCATTTTTTCTTCTCTTTCCTTTTTAAATATTTGTAATCACATTCAATTTCTCCCCATCTCGTTTAATCTCTTTCCAATTCTCTATCCTTTTAACCCATGATTTTCTCCTTCAATCTTTTTGTATTTATCCATTCTTCTGACATTTTTCTCTCTTTATATTTCTCAGTTCTATGAATTCATTCCTTGACCTCTTTCTATATTTTCATCCCTGCCTGGCCTTCTCTTTCTGTTTCGCTATCCTGTGGTTTTATCTCTACAACTTTCTTTCTGTTTTTCATCCCCTCCACCCTGTTGTATCTCTCCATCTCTTTCAGTCCCTCCTCCTCCACCTGACTCTCCCAGCCAGGTCCGGTTCAAGAGGAAAGACAGGAAAGTTTAAAGGAAAAGTGCAAAGCGGCTTTTCTATCACATCCATTATTCAGCTTACAAATATTACGAGGCAGAGATTGGTCTGTATTGTAGTGACAAGGCTGTGCATTATTCATCCTGGTAGGGAGACTGGTGGAAGCGAGGCTATATCCCACCTCCTTCCCTATCCCTCTATCCCTCTGTCTCCTCCCTCTCTCCTGAGACCTGCAAGGCTGAGTATGATTCCTTTGCACTCTCGGGGCCTGCTGGCCCGCTGAGACGAGTGTGGGGTGGGGATAATATGGGTTTGTGTTAAAGTAGTGAAATTAAGCTGTCATTCACAGGCCAGGATAAAGGCGCTGCCAGGTTGGATGCCATCATTTCTTATCAGTGACTCACACTATTATAATAAATGTATTGTTTATGCAAAAAAAGTGCTGAAATCAATGTGGATGTATAAATAGACTGCACAATAAAAATCTTGGTGATACTGTGACACATGCTGCGCATGTGTGTGTGTACGTGTGCATGTTCTTGGAAGAGGCTGTACTGCTGATTGAGTGTCCCAGACTGAATAATGTCAGTGTGTGCCTCAGGCCACATGACTCTCTCTCTCTGTCTCACTCTCTGTGTCTCTCTTTCTCTCTGTCTGTCAGTCCATTTGTATCTTTCTGTCTATCTGTCTCTCTCTCCTTTCTTTCTGCTCTCCATCCCACTCACTCTGCTCTCTCTCTTTTTCTTTTTCTCGCTCCATCTCTTTTTCTTTCTGTCTCTCTCTCTCTCTCTCTCTCTCTCTCTCTCTCTCATTTCTCTCTGGTCTCTGATCTTCTCACTGTCTTGCTCTGCCTTTTATCTTTCTTTCACTCTCTCTGCCTTCTCTCTCTCTCTCCCCTCTTCTTTCTTTCCCTCCAGTGTTTATAATATAAAGGTACAGTTTAAGGGGTTCTTTGTTTTCACATTTTTTTTATTTCTAGGATGTATTCATTTATTCCAGCATATGTATTCCCTCTCTAGACTGTTCTTCTTGCTCTAGATATTTCACTGTTCTTCTGTTCCACACTCTAAGCCTCTCAAAACGATTCTTTTTTAATCCTTCTCTTCTCTGTACTTTATCACCCTGTCCCTCTGGTGTCTGTTTTTGGTGCTGAGTGACAGCAGGAGAGGCTTGGTGTGTCCAGTGCTCAACACACACACACAAACACACGCCAGACAACGTCTGCTGGGCTGCAAAACATGCCTCTTACCCTGTCCTGCCCCGGGCCTTAATTTCATTTCATTACCACAACTGACCAGCATCTGCTCTCTTTCTTTCTCTCCCCTGTTTTCCTTTCTCTCTCTCTCTCTCTCTCTCTCTCTCTCTCCCTCTCTTTCTCTATTTCTGTTTTTCCTTCCCTTTTGTTGTTTGTCTTTCTCTCTTTTGGAACACTTTTTCTCTTTTTTATCTCTCTTTCTATTTCTCTCTCTTTCTGTCTTTCCATTGCTTATCTCACTCTCTCTAACCCTTACTATTTTTTCAGACATCCACTCTCTTTCAGTTCTCTTTATATTTCTCTTTCTTTTTGACCTTCTTTTCTCTATCTGTCTATCACCCCCTCTCCATTCAGTCCTATATTTTTCTCTATTTCTCTCTCTTAATATCTGTCTTTCTTTTTCACTGTCTCTCCATCACTTAATTTTTCCTCTTTCTCTTTCTCTGTTTCTCTATCTCTCTCTTTGACCTTCTTTTCTCTACCTCTCCATTACTACTTTCCTTTCTTTATTTTTCCCAGTTTCTCTCTTTCAACTTCTCTTGTTCTTTCTGTTTATCTGTCTCTTTCTCCTTCTCACTTGTATCACTTGTTTTTCTTTCTTTCTCTCTTTCTTCTCTCTCTCTCTATTTCCTTTTCTATATTTCCCACTCCTCTTCCTCTCTGTGACTCTTTTTTCATCACTTCTATCTTTCTCAGGCTCCTTTCCATTTTCAGACTCTCTTACTCTCTGACTTTATTCCTCCACCCCCCACACCCCCTCCCACACACACACACACTCACACACCAACACCCACACAAACCCACAGCCCACCAACACACAAACACACACACGCCCATGCACAAACACACCTACAAACACACACACACACACACACACACACACACCCATGCAAAAACACACCTACAAAAACACGCACGCACACAAACACACACACAAACAGACACTACATCTCTGCATCGCCTCAGGGATCCTGATAACCTTTTACCTCTATGCTCCTCTCTCTCTCTCTCTCTCTCTCTCTCTTTTAAACAGGACGTGTGTTTCTCCATTAAGCAGTTAAGGTGACACTTTGGACAGCTGCTGCTCTTCTGTTGCTCCGTTACTCTTCTCGTTCTTTTATCTGTTTCTTTCTATTTCTCACCTGTATCGCTTGTGTCTTTCTCTCTCTCTTTCCATGTCTCTATTTTCCACTCCTTCAATCTTTTTCTTGTTCTTCATCTCTGTCTCTTTCTCAATCACTTCTCTCTTTCTCTGACTCTCTTTCTGTCTCCCTCCTATCCCCCCCAAATACGCAAACACAAACACATCCATGCATAAACACGCCTACAAACACACACGAACAGACACACAAGCACACACGAATTCTCCGCATCACCTCAGGGACCCTAATAAGTTTTTACATCTATCCTCTTCTCTCTCTCTCTCTCTCTCTCTCTCTCTCTCTCTCTCTCTCTCTCTCTTAAACAGGATGTGTGTGTTTCTCCATGAAGCAGTTAAGGTGACACTCTGGACAGCTGCTGCTCTTCTGTTGCTCCGGGGCTACTATTACTGCCCTCCACTGTTCCATACACTCTTTCATCCTAATACCTTTTAATTTTATAGAAAGCAAGTAAAAGGTTGAAAAAGTGGTGCAGATGATCAGATGGCTGACAGCTCATACACCCTCAAACCACAGTGAAAGTATTCCTCTCCTTCGCACACATGAGTCTTCCTTGCAGCCATACTAATGACCATCTTTTACTCTCAGCAGGTGGACAATGGTACAGAATCAGGAAGAAAAAGACTTCTGAAAATCAGTGATATGTACATGAAATAACAATAAATTGTAGTTTGTAGTCTTTGACAAACATTGCAGATTTATTTTATAAATCATGAGTGTCAGAGCCTCATACATGCTCTTCAGAAAGAATGGACACAGGAACTCTCCAAAATCTTGTTCAAAAAGCTTTCCATGAAGAGTGGAAGCTGTAATAGCTGGAAAGTAAGACCAACTCCATCTTCATAAAGTCTGTATATAGAATGCAATATCATTAAAATCCCTGTTGGTGTAATGGTCAGGTGTCCCAATACTTTTGTCTGTGTAGTGTAGTTTTGCTCAATATGTAAATGGAGAGAATATTTCTATTTTTTTTTTGTTTTTTTTTGTTTGCACAATACATTTTACCAGAAGTGATTTTGCTACACAAAAATAGAACTGAATAAAATTGAATAGAACAGAAAATAGAAAGCTATTATTACAAAATGGATTCAGTTTGTGACTCCTTGATTTTTTATACTGTGGAAGTAATAAACAATAGAATAAAGTCTCATATTTATTTGTGTTCAGTTACACTCAATAGCTTTGACTCCACCAATCACATGATACCACAAGCTCAAAGTCTACCAATGCAACATCATAACACAGCTCAACGCGCTTGGAGGAGAACACTAACAGCCAACTCTATTATATCAGCCAACAGATGCCTGCACTGGCTAGTATTGTGGTGAATAATGGTCGGGAAGTGACATTCATCATCTTTAAAAAGAGTAAAGCCAAATATTCTCGGTAAGACTCCCAGCTACAGATGGGTACGGAACCTCTCCCAATGCTCGGGGCCATCACTTAATCTTAATCAGAAACTGCATATGGTATTAGCTGTTTAAGAAAAAAAATTAAGCAAATTCTTTTTTAAACAACATCTCATTGAAAGAAATAACATAATATAGTTTATCACTGCAATAACATAGGTCATCTCAAAACCTAAACTGAAAACTCAACATTGTCAGTTTCTCTAAGGTGGCACCATTTCAGTATGGTTTGGCATTCAGAAAAAATAAGTAAGAGCATATTTTAAGCTTTTTAGACAAACTTTTGTCTTTCCATCTGTCCACCATAGTTTATTTGTTACTTTTATGTCCGAACATAAGATATATTTGAACGACTAATCTGTAACATTTGTTGCATTTCACTCTTTCATAACATTTGTTTGCCACTGAATTAACAGTGATGTGAACATTGAACAATTATCTTTTTTAAAAATGAATGAAGCTATACAAACATGCTATAATTACATTTCGTTTTAATTTTTATCTCTAAACTGTTTTAGGTTGGACAGTGAGAGGTTGGCAGTTTCCTTTTGTCATAAATGCAGCATAAATAAGGGCAGTAAAATTTTTCATAAGGTTGGATGGGAGATAATCCATTACTTGTTGATAAATTCACAATAGACAGGTCATTTCAGCTATATCCTTAAAAGCATGTGCTTTTATGGTGGGCGTCAAAGCTCTTTCCCTCACCCAAAAGATACAGGCACAGTAAAAGAAATATATGGCTCCACTCATTGGTGGTCCTTGAACATTAATACATTTACAGACAATGTGACATTAGCAGCATTTTATTGTGCAATAAAAGCAAATATAATAGCTCAAGGAGGAACATTTGGCTTCCTCAGATGTGAGACTCAGGGGTGCCAGGAGTTCCGTCTGCTGTGGTAATGGTGCATTTTGCAAGGGACCAGGGGAAATCTAGGCAATACAAATTTAATAACCATAAAAAGGACAAGACGGAAGACTGGTTGATAGTTAATGAAATATAGATCCTGGCAAACATTCAGTCAATAATGATCAACAATCACAAACCAACCAAATTAGCACTGTCACCTCAATTATGTTAAATGCAGCCTAAATAATCCTAAAAGCCCAAGGCATAAGGCATAATGATTTTTTTTTGCTAGACCACCCTTGTTTTCATATTTGCCACAAATATTATAATTGAATTATAATAAGTATTATTATTTGTATTATATTTCTGGGAAAAGTGAAGTATTATGTTAGAGACTGGTCACACTACCCCCTCAACAACAGACAAACAGATGCTGAAAGAAAGAACCACCTAAAAAAAGAGAAATGTTTGACCAGGGGGTAAATAAGCAATCGAATTTTCGTTAACCCGGGCTAACGCAATTAGCCATTATAAAGTAGAGCCTGTCACAGGGTCGTGCTCTTAAAAGCCAGAGATGGGGAGAGAAAGATAGAGAAAGAGAAAGAGAGAGAGCAGATCCAGCGGAGAGGAGTGAAGATGTGAGTATAGAAATACATTAAGATACTGAAAATATATTACAATTTATAATTATAAATTGAACTATGCTAACAGTCTATAACAATGCATTTTAATTTCACAGAAAACAACCTGAGAACTAGTCTAAGGGTGGTAGAAAATCTAGAAGAGGAATCTGAAAAAAAATAAAGAAAGGAAAAGAGAGAGTAAGAGTAAAATAAGAAGGAAGGAGGTAAAGAAAGAGTGAAAAAAGAATATGGTTTCAGTCCAAAAGAGGCTCAACTGGTGAGAAACTTTCAATAAATTCTGCTTGGGCTAAAAACTCTAACTGACGTTTTACACCAAGGAGAGACATTTTACAGCAAAACTTCAACAAACATTCAAGAGAAAAGCATTCTGTTTAGAAGCAACAGATTTGAGAAGGCAGGTGGACGGTTCCAAGTTATTTCAGACCTGAAGACACCAAATAAACAATATTTTCTTGAAACATTAAAAAAAAATCAGTTTGTGGAGAAAGGGAGACAGGACAAATTTCACGGTGATCAAACCAAGAATTGTCCCGGTTCAAAAAAAAGCCATCAAGCAACACTTGGTTAACAGAAAGGGAAATGCGTCTGCTGAATAAAGACCTGCGCCTGCAGGACGTTGTTCTGATGTATGTGACCCTGCTGGCTGCTCTGGTTGTGCTCCTGGTGGCCCCCTATCAGGCTCCGTCTACAGTGGCCCCCTCTCGACCCTCCTTGCCATACAGCGTCCCTCTGGACCCAGCCGGCCAGCTGCAGCTGTCCTGGAACATCAGTTATCCACGGCAGGAGGTGTACCTTGAGCTCCGAGCCAAGGAACTGCGCCACGGTCTCCTACTCGGCATGTCGGACCGGGGTGAGGTTACTAATGCTGACCTGGTGCTGCTGTGGGACGACGGGCACAAATCCTACTTTGGGGTAAGAGTGAATACATAGAATTACCTAAAACAGAAATACATCAAATAGATAGAAAAAAAAAATAAATCCAGCAATATTTAATGATGTGGCAGAATGCAACAGATGAAATATAAGCATCATACCTGACAAATACTAGTCAATAACCACCCAAATTGTCTCTGTAAAAATATATCACCAAAATGTAACCCTCTCAAAGTGGTAAATAATTCTGTAGCTTCATACAGTACTTCTGGTATGTGCCTGGTTGGTTGGGTTCGCCCTACAGCAAGACCCAAAACCCAAAAAAGTCCAAGTTATGCCAGAACTACCTTAGAAAAAAAGGAGATGGAAAATATGGAGTGGCCAGAAGTTTCCAGACATAAACCCCACCGAGCTGCTTTAGGACAGAGGAGTGAACGCAAAGCAACCAGTAAGTGCCGCACACTTCTGAGAACTTCTGAAGCATAGTTGGGAAGAACGTTAACAATCAGAACGTTAACAATCAGTCATTGAACCGATTGAATTTCAATACAAAATACTAAAATTTCAATACTAAAACTTTTGACCTGTAGTGTATGTGATTAAGTACTTGGACTAGGAAGATTATAACTCTGAATGTAAACTTGGAAAATGGACAACATATCTACAGGCTGCCTTATCAGATAACATTGTGGCTGCATGAATCAGATTTCTTCATTTGGATCAGAGTTCTTCAGAGTCATAATGGTCATTTTGTGAGAAAAGAAAAACTTACTCTAGATCTGATCTTTAACAAGAAAACAGACTCTGTTGTTTCCCGCAGCATTTAGATACATGAATCAAATCTCTAACACAGAACTGTAGTTCAGTTTCTTTAACTGCAGGCACTTTATCATACAGAACGTGTAGTGAATGCAATTTCACTTATACATACAAATCCAGCAACGTTTCATGAGGAGGCAGAATACAGTAGGTTCAAAATATCCACTATCAGTCAATAGTGACCCAAATTGTTCCTACCAGAATGTATTAACTTTTCTTAACCACCTCAGACTGCGTCCAGCTCTTCTTTATGATGGTATAGACTTTTCAATGTGTCTAAGCATTAGGATGATTTCTTTGTGTTTATGTCATTGTGACAAAATAACAATTCTAGATCAGAACTGCAAGAATAAAACAGACACTGTTATTGCCCGCAGCTTTTGGATCCATAGTGAATATGTTTATGTGAGTCTAACTCAAATCTTTAACACAGAAATATAGTTCAGTTCCTTTAACCACAGGCACTGCGTCATACGAAATTAAACCACAACCTTTCAGTATCAACACGGCTTTAGGTAACAAGAATTTCTTTACTGAAAAATCTTCAGGCTGAAAGACCGAAGCACTACATGCAGTAAATATGGTGTTCAAGTCAATCAAAGTATTTGGAAAGCACATTCTAAAACAAGACAAAGGTAAAAAGATACAAAAATATATTACGAGTCCATTACGCAAATAAGTCTTTAAACAAGATTTAAAAATGGGAGAAACCTAATTTTAAAAGGTGGACTGTTCCAAATCTCGGGGGTTGCTTTCGAAATGCCTTGTTGCCTTGAGGCATTATTTGTGTTATGAATTATGAGAAACCGTTTACTAGAGGGGATCCTGGAGAAGAGAAGGGGTGGAGGAGGTCAGAAATAAATTGTGGAGCCATGCTGTGCAAGGCTATAACACAAACAGCAAAATGTTCAAATGTATTCTAAGTCTCATTGGCAACACATAGAGAGAAACCAGCACAGGAGAAATAACAGAAACAGCTGATCCATCAGGAGTTTGTATAACAGTTATGATAGGCACGTTGTCTTTACACTTTAACAAGAAATCTGGACTTAAATGTTTTATGAAGTTTGTCAATTAACAGAAATTCAAATGCTGATTATGACTGTCTCATCTTAGTTTTTAATGTTTAAGTTAAAACCATTATTTAAAAAAAAAAATCACTTAATCATTGTTATACAGGGTTGGAAATACAGGGGCCCATGACTGATACTTGAGACCCCTGATATTTTAAAGGGGTCTCTGAAAAAAATATTGTGAGTGACACAAAATGGTGGAATGTGCATGAGTTAAATTGTTTCATTTGGCAACTTATTTTGCACCCCCCTACATAGATAATTTTTATAAGGGCCCCAATAATGCCCCATTTACAAAAATGCAAAATTTGTATTATCTGGTCCTCATTTTGTCTATCAGCAAACCTCACACACACCATTTCTTATAGTCTGTCCTTGCTGACACATTTCCTTTCAAAAACAGTAATGCTCGTCCGAGACACCCCCCCACTGCCACCACCAGCACAACCCACACACCCCACACAACCCACACACCCACCACAACACACACACCCCACCCCCATCATGCATTTTGAATTCTTTATTGCTCTCAGCTGCCCCATGTGTTTCCCCGTAAGTGAATTTTGAATGGGTCACCATTCGCTTGGCCCCAGTGTCCCAGGACGAAACACCTCAGCAGAAACTAACTTACACTGACATACTGCAGCTCAGCTTAATCTAAACCACCACATAGCTTTGAATATTTCATTCCTGATTTGGTATTGAATTTAAACTTCTTCTTTGACAGAAGATACACAGCAGCGGTCTATACCAGCCTCCTCACATATAACTAACAATCATCAGCCTCATCTGCTCTGTGGAGAGATGCAGTGCACAAAAAATACAATCATTATGAAACATTGCACTTTATTTATGAGCTTGTGCGCTACATGCTAAAGTGCAGATTGGAGCAGACAGACACAGCTGTTGCAAAAAGCTCCTGGGCTCCTGGGCCTCCTAGGACTCATTTTGTGCTGTTGCTCTCTCTGACATTTGCATATGCTCACAATCCCTAAGAACCTCCCCTAGACACTTCACTGTGAAGAAGTATCATCCTCACGATCATCAGCTCTAACCTATATCTAAACGATTATTTCTTAGGGAAAACGTGAAGGGTGATTAAACAGTTGCTGTAAAACCAGCGTTTGGGTTAAAATTTTGCATTATAGATTGAATCCAGCGATCTTCTGATTCAGTGAGGGGTGAACTCGCTGTCTCTTAAACAGCCATTTATGGATCAGGACATGGCTGCATTCACAAGCTGATTATTTTTATTTAAACAATAACAAACAGTGAGATATGTTATTATTAACTGACCTGAGCTGTAGTGTCATGTAGTTTATGAGTCTGCTGTGTGTTTTGCTCCGCAAGTTTTGCGGACCGCCTTAGCCATGATGTCACAGACTCTCTCTCTCTCTGACACACATTTAAAAGTTGACTTGACCGTCCGCTCTCTCTGCTCATATAATAAAAGAGGCTTGATCACAAAAATTGATAAATGCTCTGCCCCTGATCAACTGAAATTGATATTATTTAAAAAAAAAACATTTTTAAAACCTCAGGAGAAAAGAGGGGGCAAATTCCAACTGTAAATATAATAACAGATAATAGGAAAAACAATAATGATGGCTAAAAAATGTGACAGTTGAAATAACCAGAAGAAATCCAGTTATAATCAGCATCACTTTCCTTGTTTTGCCCTTTACAGTCTAAATGAAATTACACAGCTTCACAAATAAATTTAGTTCACATTCTGTAATACTGCAAAGAAAAAAGACGACTAATGAGTCCAATGACAACTTTGAATCACATTGAAACGGACATTGTCCTTAGGGACCATTTTCCCCACAGCATAAGATAGCACACTAAATAAAGACTTCAAAGTGGAACTGACTATAACTTAATCCATCTTATATTATTTCAGCTTTTTCAAAATGGGAAATACTACTTACTGACTGGATTTAAGATTTCATTCTTCATTTTTGGAAATTTAGGTTCTACAGTTCAGGCTTATCTCCTCTTCTGCTCACAAACACAGTTTGAAAGAGTCCTCTGTGTCCTTTAATGGCATGTGAGAGAGAAGTGATTGATGTAAATCACTGTAAATAAGCTTTTAAGTGTCTCGTTTTTAAAAGAGGTTTAGTGAGTGGGGAAGGAGTTGGAACTGATATAGAATTGGGACAAAGAAGATTTTTGGGGAGAAAAAAAAATTGTGCACAGACAGCCTCCAGTGGAATCCAGTCTACCTCTTAAATGCCACTATGTGTTTGCAAGTGAAAGCTTACAGAACAGACTGTGGTATAACTGTGAATCAGTCTCAGAGGAACCTGCAGCACAAAGTCTATGGCAGGGATGTGGAGAAAATTGTCTTATGGATACGAGTTCTCTCGCAGATCTTATACATCATTTCCTTTTTTATTTAAAAAAAATGAAGTCACTTACCTCTTTTCCTTAGTTGTGTATTAACCTCTGACTCTTATTTTCTTTTTGACAGGGTATGTTAAGGTATGTTACGTAGCTAACAGTATCTTGGTTAAAAGCAGGATTTGATTTTATAATGGCTTTAGGGGTATGAACAACAGATGTGGACTACTGAAGCACTGATGTACGTCACTCTGGATAAAAGCGTCTGCTAAATGCTGTAAACATAAACATATTGGCCCCATCAAATCGAGTCCTGTGTATGTTTGAATATGTGTGTTCATATGTGTGGTAAACAATGCACTGATGGCTCATGATGCATTGATCCAATTCAGTTACAACTCAACTACACGGGTTTTGGAATGTTCAGATCAATTATAATCAAGTATAATATTCTACTGCTTTTTTGCCTGTATTCTCAGACAAGGATGTAAAAATGAATAAACCTAGGTATGCTCCTTATGTACATTCTTTTCTATGTACTATGCTACTAGTTGCTCAGGTCACATTTGTGTAATTTGTGAATTTTACAAAATTAAATTGGAATTGTGACAAAATATACTTAAATTAAATACTAAGTAATTTCCTAAAGAATCGAATTGTGGTGACACCGCTAATGTTGGGGTGTGTGTGTGTGTGTGTGTGTATAGGATGCATGGAGTGATGCTGAAGGCAGAGTGATGTTGGACAGTCAGCAGGATTACCAGCTGCTGGAGGCTCAGAGCACTGCAAAGGGTTTCATTCTGCTCTTCAGGAGACCCTTCAGTACCTGTGACCCCCATGACTACATCATAGAGGCATGTAGTACAACACACACACACACACACACACACACACACACACACACACACACGACCATATAATGGAGGAAGGTAGGACGACACACACACACACACACACACACACACACACATACACCCATACACACACTCAACTATATAATGGAGGTCAGTAGTACAACAAACACACACACACACACATACACATGCATACACTCACATGACTAAATAATTGCGGCATACACACTCGACTATATCATAGAGGTGTGCAGTACAACACACATACACACAAACACACACACACTTGACAACATCATAGAGGCGTGTAGTACAAGTAGTACAACATACACACACACTCAAACACGCACGCCTACATCATAGAGGCATGCAGGACAAAACATACACATGCACACACACAAGTATATCATAGAAGCGTGTAGTACAACGCACACACACACTCACTCATGACTACATCACAGAGGCATGTAGTAAAACACATACATGCATGCACAAATCTACATAATAGAGGCATGTAGTAGAATACTAACATCACAGAGGCATGTGGTACACACACACACACACACACACACACACACACACACGCACACACATATCAGAAGGTAGTACTCAAAAGTCTGTGTGCACTACAGCTCAATGCAAACAGATGAACCTTAACAAAGTAAAGGAAGCTAAGGCATTGTTTACACTGCAGGGCAAATCAGATTTGTTTCATAAAATTGATCTTCAGACTTGAGTGGGCGGATTTGAGTGACCAAAATCAATTTGTATGGTCAGATGAACATAAATGTAGTTGGTGAAGCTAAACATACCCCAAAATGAACCCATAGCTGAAACCAAAGACATCCAGTACAGTTCAGTCTTTAGCTCCTGTGCAACATTATTTAAATCCAACTTTTCTAGCTTGTGATAAAGTGTATTTCTATTAGCAAAGTTAGCATTAGAATAAATACAAACTAATAAGAAAGCAGTAAAAAGTATGAAGATATTTTGTGAGCTTGTGACGAGAACACGGGTTGATTTCCAGATTTCTCCTCAAAGTCTCCAGCCATTGTTTGAATATGTGAACTTTTAAAAGCAGCTCCTGATTTCAGTCAAACCAGGTTTCTAAAGGAAAATAAAAGTAATACTGGGCTTCCACTGGTAACACATTAATATATTGAAAATGAAATCACTATTTACTGCATAATATTATTTAATTTATTTTATTGTTTGTTTTATTTTACTGTATAAAACACTCACTTCATGTATCTAAGTCTATTGTGCAGTACTGTGCCTGTACTAACAGCAGACCACTCTGACTGACAGGAAGGCACAGTCCATGTGATTTACGGCATACTGGATCAGCCAATCCGCTCGCTCCAGCAGCTTAATGTGTCCCGCCTCCAGACGGGGGTTCAGCGAATCCTGCTGCTACGTCCAGACACACCCACCCAATCTCTGCCGCCGGATGTGCGGAGCATGGAGGTTCTGGCCCCCGACGTCATCATTCCTAACCAGGAGACCACCTACTGGTGCCACACCTTCCAGCTGCCCCCCAACATGCCCAAGAACCACATTGTCATGGTAACATAATATACACTGCCATTCAAGTCTGGAATTACTTGTAGCTTTTCAAAAACTATTACATTACAATTACATTACATGTTCATATAAACATTTGCAAATGCAATACATTTATACATAAATTGAATCACTTTTATGTTACTATTGCAACTATAATATGTGTGTAATTACCTTTACATAATCTTTATAAGCTGTATTAGCTAAAATTATGGAAGCCAGCAGTGATGTCATAAATTATGTTGGTATAACACTTCCGCACTTATTGATTTACATCGAGTATCACCAATGTTTTTTACAAATGATTCCATTTGTGTTGTCCTCTTTCCCCAGTGTGCCTTCGTTTCACTTTAAACAAACTAAACAGGCACTGAGCAGGTCTGAATTCATTAAACTCCTCCTAATGTCACTATATGAGCCTTTGGGAGCATTTGAATAAGACAATCAATCCTGTCCATGTTGATCTTATCAATAACCCCATATACAGAAACAGGGATATCAGTATGATTTATATGGGTCATAATCACCATATTTCATAATACAGTTACAATAACATACTGGGTACTGGGATATGATATAATACAAACCACTGTCTGCAAGTCATGCATCAGAAAGAAAACTCTCACTTGGGAGCAAAATATGGACTGTATTTGGATCTCTGAGGACCAGTTTGAGAAGCGCTGCTTTCTTCAATCACTCCAAAAAATCTTTGTTATTTAAATTGTAGTCTTACATGTGGAGCTTCACCAGAGAATCCTTGTTGAAAAAGTCATTTAAGTAATGATTAGGTTTAATCCGTTACTTATGGTAATTCTGCTGCATGTGGATGGGACTGCGAGACACTGATGTGAAGCTTTGTTGAGTTTTACGTCCTGCACTGCGTCTGCCTGTAATACTGACGTCTTTGGCATAATGCTAACACTGCACTTTATTTCCAGGGAAGAGGTTTTAGATTCAGTGGCTTTATTATCCTCTAAAATGACTCAAAGCCAAATGAAGCAGTGGGACAAAACACTGCTTGCAAAAGTGCCTGCGTCTGAGGAGCCCATCTATCCCACTGAAATCTAATACAGAAGAAGGAAAAGGAATTATGTACCATCTCTTCATTCTCTTCTTTTTTCAGGAGCTGACAGAATAGAACCATCATGATGATCTCTCTCTCTGTCTCTGTCTCTCCCTCTCTCTATCGGTCTCTCCCTCTCTCATCTTCTGTTATGTTTTAATCCCTTATTACTGTCATTCCCACCACTTAATATGTTAAAACTTTATCTATATTACAAAAGTCACTCGTTACTTTTGCATTTTCATTTTAATACACCTCACATTTACATTACTATTACAAGTACATCACATTTTAATTTCTAATTACATCATCATGACTTTAACATGAAATGTACATTTATTATCCTGTTGACGAATGCATAAACCTTATCAATTGCAATACATTGCATTTACATTCAAATCTACATTTTCAATCCCATTTACACTTGCATTATATTTACAATAATGTCAATTTAACATGTACATTTTAAATTCAGTTCGATGTACAATTTAAAGTACTTGTACATTATCTTTGGAATTACATTACATTTATGTTTACAATTAAATTTACATGAGTATAATTAGTATTAGTACAGCATATACTGAACTGATGGATCTAGTTTAACTTTAAACTTCTGACTACTTAAATTAGAAATTATACAAAGAAATATCTATTCTTACAAATCTGTTACCCAAAATATGTAAATAAAATAAATAAAACCAACACTGTAATATAGAAAAATTAAGGCTGAGTAGAAGAACCGACAGATGCCAGATACTTTAAGCATTAGTTTGTTTTCTCTGCTTCTGTGATTTACATTATAGTTATATTCATTTTTTACATTTTGGTTTAGTACTTATTATATAATCATAATAGGTACTACAGCAAAGCTGTGTTATTGTTACCTTTATAAATGAAGTTTGTGTCTCTCTGTAGTACGAGTCGGTGATAACCCCTGGTAATGAGGCCATCGTGCATCACATTGAGGTTTTCGAATGCGCCCCACAAATGGACACTGTCCCTCTGTATAGCGGCTCCTGTGACTCCAAGATGAAGCCACGGAATCTCAACTACTGCCGCCATGTCCTCGCCGCGTGGGCCCTGGGAGCGGAGGTGAAAACATTCTCACAGGCACTGTCCTTTACAAACACCACTCTAAAATGCCACAGAATTGAATAATAATGATAGCTAAACATCATCACAAAGAAACAATCTCAGGGATGATGGTTCTCATCAGTCTGCATTAACAGCTTTTCCTAATCCACAGTCTGAGATGAGAAGGTCTACTAGTTAATCTTCTTTGTTTGGTATACATTGGGCATGAATTATGCAACATTAATTAAATTCAAAATAGTAACACAGTCAAGAAATTAATTAAAATGAATGAATTCATTTTCAAAGCAAAGCATAGCTGGTATTACCCAGCCTGAGATAAGGCCAGTGGTAGGAAATGTGAAGGATAGACAAAAGTAACCATCAATTTAGAACTGAAACAGAATAACATGGAGTCTCTGGTTTCCCCCACAGTCCAAAGACATGTGTCAGGTAAATTAGGGATTCTTAAATTGACCATTGGTATTGATGTGTGAGTGAATGGTGTGTGTGAGAGTGTGTGTGTGTGTATGTGTCCAGTGGTGGGCTTGTTCCCTGCCCAAGGTAAGTCCCTGCCTCGCTCCAGGTACGCTCCAGGTACCTACGAACCAACTAAGGATTAAGCAAATACATTTTGTATTTTGTGAGTAGATGGATGGATGGATACAGAACTGAGCTACACCTTGTTTCTTACTATTTTTCTTCCAAAGATCCAGACCCTTCTTGTATTTTTTATGTAATCTGGAGAAACAGATCTCCATTCATTTTTAGTCCAAGCCCTCAACCTGACCAGTTTCAAAGGAATATGTATTGTTTTTTAAGACCCAGTGACCTACATATGAATCATTCAAGCATAACAAATCACACACAACTTAAGGTCTGTGAACCAGGTGAAGAAACAGTTGATGTAGATGATTCCAGATGATCAGGCAGGGATCAGTATGTTGTTGGTGCTAAATGCTGAGTGGTTGGAACTCCTTTATCTAGACAACTTATATATTTAGACAATTGTGGTCTGTCATAGTGAAACATTTGCTTCCATTTCTTTCAGTTAATCATTGCAGTACACCAAAGATGAAACAGTATATAACAAAAAAGTATTACAAAGTATGTTTATACCAGCAAGGTGATTCAAAGCAAAATAAAAAGAAATGAGACGTGGCTCAAAACTTTGACAGAGTAAACAAGTAGGATTCTGCTATTTACCATATAAACAGAAATATACACACACTTATATAATCCACATAGGAGACTCTGATAAAAGACTGATTTGATTCAACAAGTAAGCACAAAAATTTGTCTCATCACCTTCTTCCATCTAAGATACCTTCGTCTCCATCATTTGTCAATACCTTCGTCTCCATCATTTTCACTGTTACTGGGAATTCTGTAATGATGGTGTTTTATGATTGACAGTGTTGAATAGAGGCTCTACTGAGATCCAGAACAGCATCCGGAGCTAAAGATACACACAGGCAGGCAGGGAGATCGCCCACATTTGCAAGGTGCCAGTCAGAGATTGGAGTGGCACTGCGAGCCAATCGGAGAACAGAGGCGTTCTGGCAGAGCCTGAACCTGATACTGAGAGATAGAGAGATAGAGAGAGAGAGAAAGAGAGAAAGAGAGAGAGAGGGAGTGTCAAATTGGATTACACTGGAGCAAAACTAACACAAATCATGGCTTCTGCTGGCTGGACATGCCAAACTGTAGAGATGAGATTACGCAGGCTGGAAAAATATTGAGGTCTTCTTGGTGTTTTTTCTTTTCTTTTTTAATAGATTAACGTTTGTGTTCTTAGTTCATCAAACCAATTTGTTTTTCACATCTAAAAGCAAATATGTGTTTAATTTTCTGAGTGTAGGTGGGGGTAAAGACTAGAGACAGCAGAGAAAGAGCGAGATAAATAGGGAGAAAGAATGAGAGAGAGAGGGAGACAGAGTTAGAGAGGGAATGGAGAAAAGAAAGTGGAGGAGGAAGAAAGCAGTCCAGTTACGTAAAGCAATCACTGGACTAGGTTTTTTGAGGCTTTTAAAAGAGGACCCACAAAGGGTTATACTTCACCTTACAAATGGGTTCAATGTCTTTCACAGTAGGCGTTGCTAAAAGAACGCTGTGTGATCATACAGGGCTATTCTCACTCTGGTTTAGTCAGCGCTGGCAGACTTTCTCGGCTCGCCTCTGAAGGATGGTTAGGAAGTGTTGTAGACCAATCAATCACAGAAACACCTTAGATTTGATTAAACTGTGTGTGCGTGTGCGCTTTGGCTGTTTTTAGCTTTTTGTGAGAACCAAATATCCTTATAATGAAAGAAAGCATATAGAAGTACAGATGAATCTACACAAAGAAATGTGCAGTTTGAGCAACTTATGCTAGTCAATGGTAGACCTAATAAATTTGTTAATACATACATGTTTGTGTTTAGCCTTTCTACTACCCGTCTGATGCCGGCCTGCCTCTGGGGGGAGAGGGCTCCTCCAGGTTTCTTCGTCTGGAAGTTCATTATCACAACCCACTTCTCATTTCAGGTATGCAAACACACACGAGACCAAACAACTACCATCACAAGGCACAAACTGTGATGGCTAGATGGTCACTACCTGCCAAAGGTGGTCCAGGGATGGAAATCCGGTGAATTGTCAACAGTATCATGACCATCCAAAGATTGCTTATGCATGAGGCTAGCCTCTCTGGTACAGTTCCACAGAAGTTCTAAATGGATGAAAATGTTCTTGTAGGCTATGATAGAAAGGCATCAGTACATACAGCGTTAGCTTGCTGCACATTAGACAGCAAAGCTGCAGACCATTCAGAGTACCCATGCTAACCCCAGTCAGCCAGCTTTACAGACCAAGTACACCCTTTCATGGCTACTGTATTTCCTAGAGGTCTCGTGGAGTCTTGTCTTAAAGAATGAGATGCATTGTGACAGCCTGAACGGAACCATTAGGCAGGTGGTTTTAATGTTGTTTATGATCATTGTAAATGCACAGTAGAACTGTTAAAGTGGCCAATTTGTATAGATCATAATATTATAAGCCTCCCCTTAACATTAACCTCAAATCCCAATAGGAAACAGTTTGCTGTTTCTTTTAAAACATAAAAGGACTCACACATATACACACACACACACACACTCACACATTTTGTCAGACACCCTCTAAACAGAACCAATTAGCCATCTCCGATTTCCACTACTCGGTTATGACTCATATCCTCTCTGCTGTATCCACCTCTTCACCTGCGAGCTGCTGGAATGTCCTCCTCCGCCTCACTACTCTAAGTCCCTCATGCTTGCTTCTTTACTGCTTTTCTCTTCTAGACCCAAACTTTTAAACTTAATTACAAAGTTCATGATCCAATTATGTAAGAGCCCATGTGTCATCTGCTCTGCTTTCCTCTGTCTTAAAAGTTTGACTGCTAACAGGCCTGATAAAGTTTTAAAGATTTTCTAGCCAAGGTTATTTAACATTATCCAAACCTTCACTGATGCATAGCTGTGCCAGTACTTTGCATCTCTACATGTACACATGGCATTGTTTTAAAAAAATCTAAGTGATCAATCAAAAAGTAAAAAAGTGGATAAAGCATCACATGCTCAATAAACCATGGAAAACCACACCTCTACTAAAATGTAAATAGTAGTTAGTAAGCACTATGCTAATGTACACTTTGAGCTGCTGTGGTTAAACACAACATCTGAAGCTTGTAAAAGTCATTTCATGCTTTATATGATGCTTGGCTATATTTTACATGGGATAGGGTAGTAAGTCCTGGCACTTACCATCTAAAGAAGCCCACAGGTGAAGGTGCAGCTTATTTTGGATTTCCAAAAAGCTTAGAGTGATTATTTTTCTCACAAAATTGGTGCCATTCATTATGGTAAGGCGCAAACGATGAATGTGGCTGTTTGTCTGTGATGGCCACTGAAAAGAGACATTTAGAAGATTTGCATTCCATGACAAAACCTTAAACTGGGTTTAAAATCAGACACAAAATGTCATCATTACAAACCACCAGGAACCAACAGAAGCCATTTATGGTTTCTATGGCTTTTTCCAAATGGGTAATTTGGCCTTCTTTTGAAACAAAAGAATGGAAAACATAACAGAAGCTATAGGGGCTTCATGTGTTATTTTACTTTATTAATTTTAGGGAAAAGGTTAATGGATTGTTATGTTTCATGTTATTTATAATTTACAGCACAAACAAAAATGACAAGCATTTGTGTGTGTTTGTGTGTGTGTGTATGTGTGTGTGTGAGATAGGACGTCGGGACTCCTCGGGTATTAGACTGTGGTACACTCCCTCCCTGCGGCGGTTTGATGCTGGGATCATGGAGCTTGGACTGGTTTACACTCCTGTCATGGCGATCCCTCCACACCAGATCTCCTTTCCACTCTCGGGATACTGCACGGCTGGCTGCACGCGCACGGTCAGATTCCTGCCAAAAGCCAGAAACAAAGCCATTCAAGTGTCTTGCTTAAATTATACCCCGTCAATATCAAATCACACTGCTACAAAAAGGAAACTTGTAACATGTATTTCTGGTACACATTGTACGTTTGGGCTGTTCCAAGACTAGAGTGTATACATTGTGTTGTTTTATTTGGTCATAGCTCCTAAAAAATCGAATGTCACACTGTGAACGAGGTGACATTAAAGCTGCCAACATTTTTTGAAAAGATTCGAAAATTAGGATGACCACCTCACAGTGCGTGTTCTGCTATGACCTGCGTCGACTGAACTGCCATTAAAAATGCAGCATAAAATCACATATTTACAAATGCGACATGTGCACAAAATCATCTGTCAGAATGCTTGTCTTATATCTACACACCACATACCATCATACATCTACTCTACACACCTTCACACACACACACCATTGTACATCTACACACCTTCACACACACCATTGTACATTTAAGTATGTCTTTATTAGGTTTATTAGATTCAAAATGCACAGCATGATGTGTAAAGACCTTAGTGGACTGCTAAAATTGCACAAACTGTAGAAGGGATAAGATACAAATAAAATTGTAACACACATTATAACAGCTTTGAGATTCATTGTTCAGGGAAGATTCTAGGAGTATGTTAGCATTAAACCTATGGCATGGTTCATAGACTATATAACACATGAACATCTAAAGCTTGTCGTTTCATTATTTGAAGCTTTTATGAGACGTATTAACACATTTTACTTTGTATGTAGCAGGTCTAGTGTGATTCCTCTCTTGGAACTTTTGCTGTTTCCTACCTGAAACAAACTCACTGGTTTGGTTTATATTCATATTCGCCGTAAAAGTTTATCCTGAGTGTGTAGGTTGCTTGGCTTGAGACTTCATTGCGCAGGATGAGGCCTTGGAAATAAACCACTCACATTAAAACCAAATGTGGGCAACCCTGTAATATCTGTATTGATAGCCAGTTTTACACTGATGTAATGGCAGTGATTATTGGGCCATTTAATTTGAATCTTTAAAGCACTTCATTTACAAGATTTATTCAGGTTACAATATCATTCTCTTCAAGGGGTTTTGCCGATAATTGGTCGGATATCCAGTCTGAAGCATAAGTAACCACAGCAACGGCTTAATTAGTCCTCACTTCTACATTTGCTCCTTGACAGAGCAGCTAGATCCTCACCAGTGACTTCTAAATTGGGCTGAATGTTTGGAGATGAAAAGCAATCAACTCGCTCACTCAGTGATCATATGGGTGTTTCTTCTCCAGGCTCTGCCCTCAGGGGGGATCCATATTTTTGCATCACAGCTGCACACTCACCTGGCTGGGAGAACAGTCAGGACAGTGCTGGTGAGAGGAGGCAGAGAGGTGGAAGTGGTGCAAGAAGACAAACACTACAGCACACACTATCAGGTAACACACTCACAAATGGAGAGACAGAAAATACACACATTTGCGGAAATGTGGATATGTTGGATTTGCACAAAGTTATGTTTCAAATAATAATTGACAGGTACTACAGCTTACAAACTGTATGTAGTAATAATTGCAGCCGTTTTTAATGGGATTTAAGTGGGAAGTCTTTTCAGACACCACCCTTTTTGACAATGTTTTAGCGTTATGTTTGGGGTCTTTTTGAAATGTCCATCTTTTGCACTTTCTTGTCAAATGAAATCAAATTCTCTAGAATATTCTATATGGAGTACTGTGCAAAAGTCTTAGGCACCAGAGAATATTATGCTTAAAAGCCGTTTACTGCTGGGCAGTGAGTGGTGTTAAGTTAGTGTTACAACTAACATTACAACAAATACAAACAGCATTAATACAGTAAATGGGGTTTATATGTATGGCATTTCCTCATGGAAGCCCAGTTTTACCAAACCAGGTATTTGATTAGTTCCATCATATACCTGGTTGGGCTCTTTATATTTCAGTTGATTAAAACAGGTGTGTTACTTATGGAATTGTATTCATTCACCCAATGACTGGATGCATTGAGTAGAAACATGGAACCAAACCTGTGTTCTTCAAACTAACGTTTTAGAAAAAAATAAATCTTGATACTCTTGGCCTGTATTTATTATAATATCCAGTTTTGTTTTGGATAGCAGAAAGAAGCCCACAGCTGATATAATTTCTTCAAACTATTTGCACAGGTGCCTAAGACTTTTGCTCATGTATGTTTGATGGTTTAAAATTCCACTTTGCAATTTTCAGAGAAGTAGCCCCATTATCGTGATGCTCCCACCTTCTTACATTATTGTGTTTGGTGTTCATATGTGCAAACCTTCATTCTGCAAACATGACAAGATGAATTATGGCCAAAGATCAAGCTAAAACACACAGATACCGGAATTTGGATATATATGTGTATACACATTCACTCTCTAATGTGCCTATACACCTGATTACACTTTTCTGATGTTTACATCAGACCCACAGATTTAATAACCATAAAAATTCGCAGAAATCTGTCGTGAGGGTTGGATTTGTGTTTTCACTTGTTAATAATTTGAAATTACTGACATTACCTCACGGTAACGACAGGAGAGGCAAATTATGCACAAAAAATGTGAACTAAAAAAAGCAAGGCAAGGGTGCTTCGATTATACTGTAATTATGAGACTCACAGCTTTCTGTTGCTGTTACAGATAATCCGCATCCTGAGGAAGATGGTGACTGTTCTGCCAGTAAGTTCCTCCGCCAGCAGTGCTTACATGTAGAGAGCAGTGAGTGTTGCACACTAAAAGAAGGGACTTATTTAGACCACAAAAAAACAAGAGCGATACCACAGACATCACAGGAAATGCCTGGAGGCAGCAAGCCACCAACAAAAGAACAGATCCACTGCATTTAGACTGTCAATATCAGCTCCCACACACACAGCAAGAGCTGCCAGTTTCATACAGATCTGCCAAACGACTGCAACAACAAGGTTTTAAATAATCTTCTGCAAATAGAGTGTTGTTGAAGCTGATTAGGAGGTTCTTCTCTCGTTCTTCTCAAAGGGTGATGCCCTTGTGACGAAATGTACGTTCAACACAGAGGACAGAGACAAACCTACAGTGGTGAGTGTTGCAGTAGTAGTCACTACACACATATTAACCTTGTTAAGTTCTACTGTTTACTGTCCCACAGCCCAATACTGACAGGTACTTCTGGGTAGACAAGTCCTTATTCCTTTACAGGACACAAGCCTGTACTCTATTTTTTATTAAGTGCTAGCAAAAAAAATCAGTAATGAAAACAATGTGCCTGAAACTGCCATTTTTGCAGTTAATGAGCAGCAGACATCCCCTATTTCTTAAGTAAAATCTGTTTTAATTGAGTCTTTGTTATGGTTTTGCAGTTCAGGAGATACAGATGATGCTTATGACATACTCAGGAAAAGTTATAAAGGCCGAATCATTTGGTGATGCCACAGCTATTTATAGCCAGGAGTCCAATAGAGCACAATTGGTCTCACTTTCCCTCACCAGGTAGAACAGCCCTCCATATTTCACCATCATTGAACAAGATGCTTGCCAGTGTAGGTGCCTATTAGTTTCTGTAAGAGAACTGGCTGTCAGCTAGAGCTGTCCAATGATGGAGGTGTCTCAGAGGAAGCCTATACTAGCTTATAATGTGGAAGTCCTGTGTAGGCCAGTGTATCATTCTGGACATTACTAAATTAGGGAATTGAGAAGAATACTGCACAGTATTGTGACTTTTTATCATGATGCCAAAGTAATATTGCTTGCCTTTACATATGCACTCATTAGTTAGTCTCGCCGGGTTTTTAAGGTTAACAGGCCTGCAGACAAAATGAAGTTCACATGGATTAAAATAGCCACAAAATAGGCAAACATACACACACACACTTCTGAGAAGTTAGACCCCTTAGGCTCCAGACTACAAGCTGGCACACATTTTTAAGACTCTCTGAATGGCTAGTAAACACCCATGAAGAGATTACAGCTCGAGCTTCAAACGATCCAGTTCCTCTACAATACTCCCTGCTGTGAAAACATGTATCAGCATGGTGAGCATTTCTGGGCTTAAAGTTTTTATTGTTCTCATCCACGGTACTTAACAGGCCATATATGAAAATATCAGTAAAAGATGAATCAGAGTTCCAGGGGGCATGTCTGTCTGTTAGTAATGCACTGTGAACATACATTGAAAAATGTGAGTGAATCAAAAAGGAATCATACACTTCTTCCATCACCTCAGCTGCACCAGTGTACACTCAAATCACACCAAGACACTCCAAATGTTCATTTGTTGAAGCAGAAAACTGATCATGAAGTGAAACTGTGCCTTTGCATGCCTTTTAGGGTGGGTTTGGGATCATGGAGGAGATGTGTGTGAACTATGTGCATTACTACCCACGTACACAGCTGGAGCTCTGCAAGACTCACGTGGACCCAGGATACCTGCAGAAATACTTTAGCCTCATGAACAGGTACAAACTAGAGCACATTTCACCTACCATACGTCCTATGACTATTTGCAGTGAAATCTAAATCTTATGTAAAATTAGTGTAAGAAATCAAGCCATCCCTCCTGATTTTTTTTTAAAAAATCGGGTAAAATATTTTAGATTTTTTTGTATTTGTTGTATTTCACTTTCATTTAAAGTTCACCTGAGCATTCAGGAACTGCAGTCATCCATGACTCCTTGTTTGACTGGGGTATAAACATGATGTGTAAGTCAAATTTCCTTCATTCATCTTATGGGGAAGATTTGTCCATACACAACTGGAATAACGCAAAAGGGTGTTGACCTTCATAAATACTATGAAAAAACTACATGGGTGGCTGTATATACATACTGTAATTTAAAGGTGTCCTTCCGAATTCACAAAAGAATAAAAAAACTCAAACCAGAACTGTCCAGATAATGTGGCCATAATCAGCACATTATAGTTTGTGGACCACCATCATCACCAATTGCCATGGGCCAGAAGTATATGAGCAGGAATTAAAACCCTGTGTTGTCCTGCATGCCAGGTTTAACGGAGGAGAGGGCTGCAGCTGCTCCCTGAAAAGTGTGGAGGAAGAGTTCTCCTCTGTGTCCTGGGACTCATTTAGTGAGCAGGTGCTGAACTCCCTCTACACCACCTCCCCCATCTCCATGCACTGCAACCAGTCCACTGCAGAGCTCTTTCCCGTGAGTAAAGCAGCTGAGCACCTCATGCTAGCACACCTTGTTTTTAAAGCCATTTTTTTCAGGTCTGCTGAAAGGTTTTGATTCTTAAAACAAAATATTTTATAGAATGGGTAACCCATGCCTTCTTCGAATTTTTACATATGAGGGTTTCTATGTTTACTGGGTGGCATGTGGCCCAGTAGGCAGTACTGTCACCTCACTGCAAAAAGGTCCTGGGTTTCTAGTCCTGGCCGGATGGCTACGGGTCCTTTATTTGTGGTGTCCATGTAGATTTTCCCCTGGTACTCCAGTTTCCTCCCACAGTCCAAAGATGTGATCAGGAGAATTGAAGATGCTAAACTGCCTTCAGTTGTGCATGCATAGGTGTTTGTTTTTCTGCCCTATGATGGATTAGCATTTTGCCCTGTGACCACTTAGGGAGAATTTTGTTTTCATTGTTGTACATTTTGCTTAGTAACAAAGATAGCTGTCGACTACATGAAATGGTGTCTTTTTGTGTAGTTTTGTACCTCATGTGTTTTCTTGCTCTCTATCTTTCAATCTAAAATATACATAAATATGTTATTCCAAACTTTTTACAGGTTTAAATTTATTTGTTTGGTTTTGTCTTCAGTGATCTGTTCTTTTTCCAAGTGAATGTTAAAATCTCTAATAATCATAATTTTTCACATTGTACTGCTGGATTTGCTATAAAACAACGGATATTACTTGTAAGAACTCTGCATACAGCCCTGGTGGCCTGTAGACATTAATTAGAGAATTATTTGTATCCATCTGTTTAATAATTCTATGTATGGTTCTTATGCTTCCCCTTCCACTATTTAATGTTGGACTGTGTACATAGATGTAGCCAGGAGGTGTAGTTGTTAATCAGATCTATTTCAAGTCTCTGTAAGATATAAGGTATCATGATTCAGATCAGTTATTTTACTTACGAGAGTAGCTTTAGGAGCGAGTGGTTTTATGTTTAACATTTCCAACTTTAGCCTTAGATCTAAGGTGCTGAGCTCACTGGTAGTATTGGAGAGATTAATTGAATTGTTTAAGCAAATATTTCTTTTAATTTCCTAATTTTTGGTTTAGTTCAGGGGAGAGATAGCCTTGATATTACAGCACACAGTGTCAAACCCAGGTGACAACTCAGGGTGGTCTGTCTGCCCCCTTCCCCCAGCACTGGTTTGTCAGCAGCTACTACCTGAGCTGTGCTGCCTAGTCAAGAGGTTATGGGCTATGCTGCAAGAGATGAGAGCAGAAGCCCACATTGTTTTCTGAGCACCACTTGGACATCCAGCAATTCAGTGCTCAAAGCCTGCTGCTAGCCTCAGGACCACGCCACACTGGGATGGGACCAGAGCAGATTACAACATTGGACATAGTCTTGGCTAATTTGCACACCTCTTTAACGCTAGCCCTAGTGACCTCTGACTGACGCAGAAGAATATCATTAACCCCTACATGAAACAGTATCCTCTCATACCAGTGACTAGCTAGCAGCTTCAAGTAATATAACCAGAACTTTGAAAAGGCTTCACTGAGCGGGGCAAACATGTTTGACACGTGAACGGGAGCAGGAAAGTTGTGCTCTCTACGATTATGCCACAGACTCATGACCCAATTGCCCTGCTGCAGGTGCTATACAGCTGGAGTCAGGGCCGACGTATCTTTCCCCAGGCAATCGGACTAGCTAGTAACACACCTGACTCTCATCTCTTATCGCTAGATAAAATCCGGACGTGCTCCTCTGATACTAAAACCTTCGTCAAATAAGTAACTAATGTATGTCGGGGCTCAAAGAGATGCCCTCCATGGGTTCAAAAACCAACGGAGTCCTTTTTGCTCAAATTGAATCATTAGAAAGATTTATTGGAACATCTGCAAATGGGGTCAGGATAAGACTCAGAGACACCGGAAAGTATCCCCGTCCGAAACCTGTTCTCCCACTCCTTCACACAGAACATCATATCTTATACTCCAAAATTACGTAAGATTCGACCTTGTTTACTCCTTCTTCAGTTTTACTTTAGTCTAAACATAACATTGTTATGAACAAATAGATGTCACGTCTGCCCCTCAAGCTAGGTCAAACCATGAAGTTAGGACATCTAATCAACTATGCTAAACTAAACAACTTATGTGCTCTTTCTAAATTAATTTCTTACATTTAACTTTAAACCCACATAATGGCATATTATTTGATTTTAACTTTACCTAAGGATCTATAATTAAGAAATCGCAGTGTAACATAATCACAAATAATCAAAACAGTGAATCAAATAGTTACATAATAAACCTTCATTCAAAAGAAATTAAAATATTAACAAGAATAAATGCAAATTTTTCCACATCATGTACATTTTAGACATGTAAACTTCTCGCTACATGCTGCACTCCATGCAGAGAGGGTGCTCACCAGACTCCATACTAAAATTGACCATTTATACGACCAGTCATCTCTCGTATATGTTCTGATGACATTGTAGACATTTGAAAATAGTTTCATAATCATCAAAAATATCATTTATTTACTACTATATTATAAGTAGTGACTAAAGCAAAATGCAAACAATCTGAGAAGCACCAGTGTCAAAGCATGTTTGTACTTTGCTCTATACATTTTTGGCCTTTGATCTTAAAACTATTATAAAGTAATGGTTGTGGCATCAGGCTCACAGAGACAATAGTCTTCTGATATTTGGTTCCATTCAATGCCAATTTTCTCTTGAACTTTTCACATGAAACCCTTCTGAATGGTTTTTACGTTTTAAAGATGGGATTACTGTTTTTGTTCCTCCAGGGAAACTGGGAGAAGCAAAAGATTCCTGAGGTTTTAGAGGAGCTCCAGCATCGCCCGTTCCCCTGTGAGCTCGGCCGGAGAGCTGCATGGAACTCTGGACCTACAGAGGTGCAGGCGGACCACACTGGCTGAAACCAGATCATCTGGTCCCAGAAAAGAGAACATGCACACACACACACGCAAACTACTGCATGAAAGAAATGCCTAAAATATATGTGTTTTACAGATTTATGTTATATAGAATTCTTATTAGGTTCGTTAAAGAGAATATAGTGATTTAAAGAGTAATGGAAAGTAAAAACAATGACATTCAAAATAACGAATAAAACATGTCATATCTTTAAAGACATTTCAGCATTACTGTTTGATATTTATTTCACTTTTATTTCACTGACATGACAGTTTATGAGATTAAGGCAGATTTAATGGGATAGTTTTATCACAGCTTCAGCTCCTTGTGTGATACTTCATATTGGTGCATAGAAAATGTGGATACCTTTACATGTTGACGCTTCACAGATTTTTCACAGTAAGTATGAAAGTAATAACGAAAAAGGAAATAATGTTTTATGACATTGCAAACACATTTGTGTTCAACTTCTTAAAGGCACATGAAGAATAAAGTTAACAATTGCAGATCTGTTGTCATTTAAAAAAAATGTGACCTGGCAACACAAGTATTCTCCAGTGCATCCAGTATGGTTGGTGTGAAATATGTAATTATATTGACGTGAGTGTCAGCAGAGTACCAGAGGCTCTATGGCACAAGTACGACCAAGATCAAATTCTGAAGTAAGCCTTTCATTTTTGTAACCATGTTCCATATCTCCTACCACAAAGCAACTTTACTAATTCAAGTTTCTCATTTAAACTGCACTGATAATGTCAGACAATTCCATAACCAGTAGTGCATTTGACATCTACTTGAGACTTAAGACTATTATTTTAGAACTTGTCAGTGGACAACTTCACAAAAGTCATGGCGAACTTTTCTCACCTCCACAGCACAGTTCCCGTTGTTATTAAACATCAATGTAGCACTGAGGGGGCTTTTTGCCCAGCCATTAAGAGTCTTGAGGTTGAAAACAAACAGCAGCTGCTGCTTTCTTGCACTGGACACTTCTGAATGTGGACCGCTGAACATGAATGCCCGTTTCCGGTCAGATCCTGCAGGCTCCAGTAAAAATCTTTACTCCGTGCTATAAATGCCCTTCACTCGCTTGTTCTCTGGGTCAAAGGGAGACTTCAGGTGGGCTTTGGCCTTGTATTGAATGCCCATCCTCTCCAGGGTGAACTCACCAGAGCGGATAAAGTCAGGACTCACCTGGAACACCAAACATAATACACACAAATCTCTTAGACAGGCCAGTATGTCCAGGTCTGCAAAACGGTGAGTTAATATTGGATAATATTACAATGACAAAAATAGAGGGCAGTTTGAGTTTGTTTTGGACTTAATGTTCTATAATAATAGTTTTTTCCACATAGATAACAATGGCCATAACAGTCTATACATTTCATTATTTAATTAAAGAGAGCTTTAAAAAAAGACACTGTAAAGCGTTCCCTGTGATGAAGCCACAGCTGCTTAAGTCTGGGGGTTAGGGTATTGAAATTCAATATTTCCGCAGTTACAAACAAATGACTTCAGTCCTGTTCATGTCATTCAATACCAAATTACAATACCTCAGTAATCAGTACTCAGCCAATAAGCATGCCTGTTAGCCATCTGGACTGCTGACTTGCTGCTTCTATTTTCAGTACTTCATTAGTCTGAGCTAAGCCCAGCACCTCACTCTCGTTAACCAAAAGTAAAAAAATGTTTGGGAATTAAAAATGCCATACTGAAACCAGAATCTTTCAGGGATAACACCAGGAGCTTGATTGTGTCAAAACGAAGGTATTGGTGGTTAAAAAAATCTTCACAATGCTTTCCTTAAGATGTTCAAAACATTTGGATTGAGAATGTTTAAGCTGTACCAAAATAAATTCTGCAAAACAAGCATTTACTGGAAGTCCAGTATTACTTGTAGTTCCCATCAGGAACTTGGTTTGACTCGATGAACCCTTCTTCAAATTAAGCCAGGAGCTGCTTATGGAATTTCACAAATCCAAACAACAGCTAGAGATATTGAACTGATTTTTTTTATTCATGATTCTGAATATGATTATTCGACTCTGGACCTGAACCTGTGTTCTCATCACCAGATCACTATTCTTAACAAAACCAATCTTTATATGATTTACCTCTTCATTTGCATGTATCCTAATCATCACTTTGCTAGCAGAAAGACACATTATCAAAACCTGAGAATAGTCTCAGTCTTTTCACAGTATTGTACATACACTCCTCCTGCCTCCTAGCTCTTATCTCGCTAGTATATTCGACAACTGAGTATCATTAGTTTTCTTCATTCCACATTGATTCAAAATATTGTGAGTATATTTAACTGTGAACCCATTATAATGAATCAAATCACATTTTAAAGAAATTTATTTTATAGTCAAAGAGGTGATATTTCTACAGTTTGTGCTCTGATAAAATCACCCTGTGCAGTATCATGTAGTTTTTTTTGTTTTTTGCTAAATCAATTAAATATCACTTCTTAAGCAAATATTATATACATATATTAGGGGTGTGCAGAGCGGCCGCTATTTGTATCTGTACTTGTATTTATTAAAAGGGAAAATTATTATATGTATATAAATATATGTATTTGTATTCGAGTAAAATTCCTAAAGCAATGCACAAACAACGTCAGAATTTGTGCCTTTCTGAATACCATATTTGTATTTGGATCCCTCTAATGTGTGTGTATGTGTGTGTGTGTGTGTGTGAGTGTGATTAGTAATTCTAGTATTTATACCCAGAATTTGTGTATTTATCAATGTTTTTCTGTAGATTTTTTTATTAGATTTATTTTGACCATACACAATACATTGTTTTTGTCTCTATGTGTTTGTGCAGTCATAGCATAAGCCATTTCCTCCAGGATCGATACAGTTTTCTGACTCTGATAAATTGTTATCTTATTTTTTGCTGCATTTGTTATCAAACTGAAAATGGACTCATTCCTTTTTCCTCTTGTATCAGATCCAGTGTATTGCCAATACAGATCTGTGTACGTTCCTGTTTATCGGAGAGAGTTGTATGAGGGTGACACTAAAATATGATACACTGTGAAGCCCTTAAATGTGTCCCATGGCAAGACAACTTCCTGACGCTGCGTCTGCACTGCCCATCCCCTTTGCCACTCAGGTGCACTTAGCCTCTCTGCTAAACTGCTTTACTGAGAGAAACGCTGCCAAATGCCCCCTCCTAGAGTGAAGAGCTACTGTTACACACCGCTTAATCACTTCATCTCCATCTCACTGTCAAACCGTTCAACAACGGAAGGACTTTCTCTATCCCCCCAACTGTGCCTCTGTCAGTTTCCTCCATCACTCCCACGCTTTCTTCTCCCTCTCAATCCTCCTTCTCACCTCATGCTTTTACCCTTTTCTTTTCTTTTTCAATTCTACCACGGTCCCCTATCTTTCTTCTCAGATCTCCTTATCTGAAGAGTTTAAAGACCCTACAAGCTCCTTTACAGAAAGTACAGAACATTATTTTTTGAAATGATCATAAGTACAGGGCCTGATACCCAAAATATTGTTTTACAATAGTTTTGAGAAGATTTTGGCCTAATAACTCATAGAGGGGCTCATCCAGGTTTTGGTAGGGTGAAATAGTACCCAAAGAAAACTTTTTTTCAGGTTGATCAGTATTTAAAAACACTTCATATCACATCACCTTCACCCTCATCTCAACCACTTTTTTTATTACAATTGTACAATTGTATGTAAAGACAGTAATACAATGTTGTGTGTGTCTATTGAGCCCAACACTTGTGTGTATGTGAGAGAGAGTGTGTGTGAGAGAGGGAGAGAGAAACAGAGAGAAAGAGAGAGAAAGAGGGAAAGAGAGATAAAGAGAGAGAAAGGAAGATAGAGAGACAGAGAGAGAGAGAGAGAGCGAGAGAGAGAGGTGTCAGTGTGACTGTCTGGTCATTTGACTGTTCTCGCACCAGGACTGATAAAGACACCTGAGCTCACAGCACACCTGCCACATCCAGCGGACTGTCGCACATCACAGGCACACACCCACACACAAATGAAGATGTTCTTTTACTTTAATTCTATGTATAAAAACAAGGCTACTGAGTTGCAAGTGAAATTTTATTTAATCAAATATTTAAAAACTATAAAACGAAAAATAAACTAATTGTATTTTAATGTTACAAGATTACAATCATCTTCAAAACACCTACACACACACACACACACACACACACACACACACACACACACACACAAGAAGAAAAGAGGTGAG
>JBBKCR010152910.1:0-14991 GCA_037577295.1 Ladigesia roloffi
TCCAACTTCCTGTTTATATACTGTGGCACGTTCATACCCTATGACCTTGACGTGTCACGTGGTCTGCATGTGACAGCCAGAACTGTATAAGAAATTGTAAGTACACATCCCCTCAATTGGTCCAGTGTTACACTGCGTAGGCTTTCGTGCTGAAAACCAAGACCAAGGGTTTCATGACTCTCACTAGAATTGATCACTTTAGTAATTGTTTGTCTAAAACATGCAAACAATATAAATGTAATATACACATAGGGGGCTGTATTGCTGTGAAATTTTTCACTTTAGAGCAGCTGGTTGCACAGTCATGCAGAGAAATGGGTTGGAAGTGCTTCAGCAATCAGTTCTCAACATGTGCACAAAATTAATTCCACTCACTACACCAAAACATCTCAGTGTGTTTGACATGCCTGAATTCGAATGTGCTCTCAGTGTTCACAAATATCCAAACATTCTGAAGGCATAACAGGTGTGTAATTATTTAAGGCATTGCAGTGTAAAATTCATTAACTTACTGTAACTGGTCATTCATGGCACTGGCTATTGACTGACAATGTTTTTACTGAATTTGTTGTTCTGATTTATTATGCCGTGTTGAGTGCAGAAAAGCCGGTTTCATTCCTTGCCAAAAGGATATCTGCACTATGGCAAAAGCAAACCATGCCACCAGACTAAGACAGATCCAGAGTGCAGTTATCAAATATATAATTCAAAATTGCAACTCTGTCATCGCTCCAGTTAGCGTGCTGAAGAGACATGAGATGAGAATGAAACATTTCAGTGCCACATAAAACATGTTCCATTTGAGAGGAATAGAATGCCATTGCTGTGATACAAGTGTGTACAAGTAAGGCAAGGTACAGCTGCATACAATAAATGTACAAATCATACTTTGGGATTTTTTCTAATAAAAATTAAATCTGTAATTTGATCATTCATATGAACCCTTATTTAGCAGCCAATAGAATAAAAAAAGGGAAAAGAAAAAATGTTCAGTGTTTTCACTGGCAAACATTTTGGTAAACAAACAAATTCAGAAACTGATGCCTGCAACATAGAGCAAAATAATCACTTCTCTTGACTGTGCAAGTTTTATTTTCTGTCACAGAGTCCCTATGGATAAGTCAGGTCAGTGAGGTGCCGGCCCCTCAAAATCTGTTTTCAGAGTATCAGGGTAAAATCCCACCAGTTCACTGGCCCTGCAACACACAACCAGCAGTCTTAGATGTGATCATAGATACAGTGTGTCATTCCTGAGAGTAACAGACAGCAAAACAACGATGACTTATCAGAATATGTGGTCTGGGAAAGGGTTTGCATTTACCATATAAACCTAATTATAATAGATTTTCTCATTGCCTACTCCCCTTTCTTTTAGCCCCTGAAGATTTCTTCTCTCTGGAGAAGAAAAAGTTATTAGTAATGGCCATAGGCCAATGTGCCATTGTTGGAAGTGTGTCAGGACAGTATGTAGATGGTGATTTTTCCCACTTTCTGGGGCAAGATCAGCAGCACAGCTAGGAGAACAATATGTCAGGTTCCAATCAATTATTCAAAATCCTGTTGTTATATCGTACTTTTAAAATAACAATTATTTTATTTATTGAGCATCATTCATGTGATATTTTACATTACATGAATGCATAGTGTGTGATTGTACTTTTTAGTGGAATTGCATGTGTAAAGAAACTAATCTTCCTAGTATAGTGTTCCCTTTGACATAAAGATAAAACTGAAAACTGTCATAAAGATGCTGTACTTTTGAAAGTCACCTATAACAGGCGGTTTTTGGGTGATTCTGATGAATGCATTGTTCAAACTTCATATTCAATTTGAGTGTGTTACAACATTTTACAAGAGAAATATGATACTATATGCTGATTTGTTGTTGTTGATGGACTAACAGATAATTAAAAGAATGTTAAAGCAATTTGTGAGAGCAAAAACAGAAAAAAACTGTTTAGTCATGAAACTTCAGAAACACTGATCAGAAATACTTGTGACTAACCTTGGAGATTTGTTCCCTGTAAAACAGATCTCCAAAACATTATGCATGGAAGTAAACTTTTCTAAACCTTTATAAATGGAGCCCAGCTAGACAGAAAGCCAGTGTTTCAAAAAACACTGAAGCCATTTGTGGTTAAACTGCTTTAGACATTTCCTTCTGGCATAACTCAGAATGTTGCAAACTAACGGTTACTGAGAAACACTTCACACAATCCTGTTAACAACGGTCAACCTCTGCCTCAGCACTGTGTTTCACAGACTGATACTTATTTGCCAAGATATTTTTGTCTGAGATTCATACGATCTGTAAATGATTCAATTAAAAAAATGAAACACTAGATGGAGACAGAGCTCTGGGTAAAACTGACAAACATTCTAACACTGTGTCACCTGCAGTTTTCGTTGCGTTTTGGAATCACTAGGCAAAATACTAAATTAAATAATTTTAATGACTTAAAGGCAGGAGTTATATAATATATATAATACATAGTATCTCTAAATATATTGCGAGCTCTTAGCCACTAAAATCATGATGCAAAGCTTCAAGCCATGTAAAAACTTTGACAAGTTGCCTAGTTAAAGGCACAGATGCAGATCTGTATCTGCCAGATGGTGCAAACATCTCCAGAGACTGGGCTTCTGAGATGTAAAGATACAGAAAGACAGTACTTAAGCATAAACATCACTTTCCTGTAGGAAGAACATCACTCCCATCACTGGACAGAGAATTAGGCTTCTATATGCTATCTAGTCCCCATACCATTATATCTCTAATTTTAGTTTTAAAAACAGGATCATGACATGTTTTCTGGCATGAGTTAGCTCTAGAAATTATTCAGTATTGACTCATCACATTATCAAATGCCTGAACCTATTGCTGTCATCTGAGCGTCCATGATATTGTAGCATTTTGCATAATAATAACACAATATTTCAGTGCATTGTTACACCCCTAATAAGCACACATTCATGCAAGGCAAGTGCAGAGTTTAAAAATAAAAGGGTAATTAAAGTGCACAAACATCTGGAACCATCAGTTTCAGTGATGCTGCTAAGTCTAGTAAAGCTGCAAAAATGAAAAAATTACATTGATAATAGTAATGGTAATTTAGAAAAACTTGTTATACTACTGAACAACAACAGTGCAGAATCAAACATTTGCAACTGAAAGTATTTTGTAAGTTGATATATTATTAGTTTAAAGTATGCGTTTAGGTAATTAGCTGTAATGATCTATCTATTAATTATTAATTTTGAGGTTAAGGCCTTCTGGTTGTTTGTTTTACTGTATGTTACTTCTTGTTGTCATACAGCTTTCTCAATCAGGAAGTACTACACCACTTTTCAACACTGAAAAGTTCCAGAAGATTTACAACTTTATATAAATAGCTTGAAACCTAAAAGATTTTAAAATAATCTTCAAATAATTGGTTTCATTAGCATAAAAAAGTGACTGAATAATGATTCAATGTATTAGTAATCAAACAACATGCTCACAAGTGACATAATAATGCTTGACTAAAGTGGAGGTCTATAAATGGAACAGTGTGTCCCATAGTTTGTGGATGACTAGATAAAGAATGCACAATCCCACTGAAGAGCAAGATAAAGAAACACTTCTTCTGGCACTGGGAGAAATTTTAATATGAATGAGACTCTCATTGAAAGAAGCAATTGATTCTTTGATTGTTGCCGTTCTTTTCCACCCAGAAGTTCTTCTGAAATGATCTAAATTGGGCTTACTTCATGTTGAATGCACCAAGATCATGTCTCACCAAACAACTGCTCATTAGGACGTAAAAGGCAAAATCGGATCCCACCTCTGCGCTCTTGCTTTAATGAATCTGGACCATTGTCTTACTTTAGGCTGTGTTCAAGTCATCTTGGAATTATTAGAATTACGCACATCCAACTGTGAAGGCTGTTCATGCAGCGTCACTTGATTCATTTTCCCAGTCGGAAGCACATAATTCCCATAATTCTGAGATGACTTCAACATGGCAGTAGCCTCTGGTGAACACTCATTTTCTGGTTGGCTGAGCTCTCCCCTGTGACCAGCTCATCGCTCTTTTCATCCTGTAATGTCCCTTGACTCCTCTTCAAGCTCATCTTTGACAACAAAATCCTGTTTTTGGATTATTTTTTGGGGGGGAGGAGGGGGGGGGTAAATCACACAAATTGTGATTCAGAGCCTTCAAGTGACTAGAACTTATCACGGCTTATTATAATAATCATTTTCATCTTAATTGGAGGAGAAACTATTTTTAGAGGAAAAACTATCCTTTCACGATGTCATCTTGTAATTATGACATGCATTTTCATGAGAAAAAAATCATGTCTAACTGTGTAAGATTCAGACAAAAATAATGCGCATAATAAACTTGGTTGCAGCAATTCAGTACAATGTAAATTAAACATTATTTTCATCTCCCAACGTCTACCATTGCAAGTGATCAGACGGAGCATCATTTTTCAGAAAAACATACGACTATGCATGTCATGACCCACCAGCTGGCCTAAATGCCATGTAATTGCATCTTTGCAAGATCTTCATAAACTACCAGGTTCATTCTTCATAAATCAGTCATGACGAGAACATCCTAAAATGTAACAATGCAAAACAATCCGAAGGTAGTAATTTAACTGCATCAGCCTTGTGATGTTAGATATTTTATAATATTTGAACTTCTCAGGCTATTGTAGAACCTAAAAAGTGTATTGTTTCTTTCTCTCTTTCTTTCTTTTTATACAAAAGGAGATTTAAATGGCAATTTAAACATTATGTCTATTCAGTATTTTTTTTTTTATGTAGATTGCATCGAAGTAATGAAACATAATCCAATTTTGGTGAACTCAGAATGCATTAAATAATGCATTGAGTCAGTTGGAATGCAATCTAGAGTTTTATAACTGAATAACTGAGATCAGAGATGTTTAGAACACACTATGCCCAATGATTAGTGTGTCAGCATCTTAGAGGTGTGGCAGACAATAGGAAACTGTTTTCTGTGTAATAGAATATTAAACAGGATTCTGTCAAAGGCTGTGAAAGTACTGTAACATTCTAGCTCTAAGTGAACAATTCTGCATTCAGGATTTTAAGAGTAGAAGTAAATGTGGCCCAGCTTGGCTATAGCTGATTAAAATCAGAAGAGACTTGGCATCATGTCTGTAAGTGATAAACCGTCTACATGCCGCGTTGAAAAGGATTTCGTTTTTAGGTTGTTCTGAAGACCTTCGGTCTGATGTTCACGCTACACTGTGAATAACTGGCTTTCCAAAATCCCATGTAATGTTGGATTTACTCTTACAGTGAGAGCCTTGATCACATGCCACCAGTGAGCATCCACTTCTTTTCACAGAGGAACAAATATCTATCACCAAAACCTCTGGTATGTTTCTCCTATGTGGTTTAGCAGTTCTGTTTCCTTGCTGATTTTAAGTTAAGGCTGTATTCATCACTGTTTTCCCTTCCTTTAACATATGGTTGTGTCAATACCACAGGTGGGGTTGTGCTTTTGGGCTTTTAACTTCACTCTTCATCCACGAATTACATCCAGAAGGACATCTGACATTCATTAATGCACTCCACAACTGTTTCTCCATAATCGCCTGATTCCACTGCAATCCTGATTTTATCCCCTTCCACTTCTAAATGTATTCTGTAATGTACTCTAATATAATACATGAGAAAGAATCATATTCAGAATACAGGTAGAACATGTATATATAGAGAGAGCAAGAGAGAGAGACAGAGAGAAAGAGAGAAAAAGAGACAGAGACAGAGAGACAGAGAGAGAGAGATTTGTACCGGGGGGCTAAGATTCACATTCTTCCACCGTCTTGCAGTTGTCTTCATGAAATTCTTGTGTTAATGCATTAACATGTATTCAAACACTTAGCCTTTTAATTAATATCTTACATTTTTATTTTGGAAGTCACTCTTGTTGCTGCTTCAATCTGCTTCTGCCAACACATTCCCTCACGCATGACACAGGCCTGTTGCATCAACCAAAAGCGATTATTTTATACATCTGTCTTCTATGTTTTGTAAGTTGCTCCTAATTAACTATGTACTAAACTTGTATTGAGCTCAATGTTTATTTGGAAGTTACAGAGACTGGAACATATTTTGACTGCCTTGGCCAGCGGAGATGCTCTCTGACTCGCTTATGGTTAAAGAGGCATATTCAACTGGGTGCACCCCTGGGAGGCAAATTGGATTGATTCAAATGTCAAAAGTGAATTTTGAATTCCTTGTGAACAAAATAAAACAAGAGAAAGAATAAAAAAGCAAAATTAAAGATATTAAATTAAAGCCTGTGAGAGTAACCTGGAGAAGATGAACATAACAGAAATCAAAATCTAAAAATCTAAAGGAAAGAGGCTAGAGGGAGCATTTTACAATTCTTGTACAACACTGCTTAAGTAAGAAGAGAGAAAATAACTTTAAAACCCTCAGTGGAAAGACAGGCACACCTGTGCTCCTGTACCAAAGGTATGAATAAGACAGAGAGAGAGAGATGCTGCCCTCAGGTGGTGGCTGGGAGTAAAAGCAGCTCAGGATGTTAGGATTTCCTAACATCTGGCTCTTGATGGCTGATGGGACATATACATCTGTCTGCTAATTACATACTTGATAAGGAAACAATCAAAGGCTGCAAAAACACTGCATACCTTTTGCTCTGTTATCTCCTAGTTCTCACATGTTGAAAAGTCATGGGTGCAGCTCCCAACATAATGTAAACATCAAATCTTAATGAAGACATTCTTCCAATTGTTCCCCCTGAATTAGTCCGTTACATACTTTGGAGCGAGTACCTTTTATTTTACCTTGTAATTTCTTGAGAGATCTGTGTACTCAAGAGGAGTCATGACGCAATCATTGATGGGTAAAGGCGGCCTGAGGAAAACATGGGCTTGGGTCTTGTTGGGAAATCCCTGAGTGGGTAGTAAGTGGATATTTGCTAAGCTGATGGAAACACTGGGTGTGGCACAATGCCAAAATCTTAAACAATTACTTATGGCAATAAATAATGTAGTATCATGCTCAGAAGTGCATTCATAAGCCTTGTGCAACATGTCCATTAGCAAGGAGCTAATTTCAAGCCCACAGAAGAGCTGAATGGACTAACTGGTCGGTCCACTGATTTATTAGTCATGCTACATGCTACACACTGACAGGCTGCAGTTCTTAAGGTAGTTCATCAACAAACATTGGTACTGTTCCTTTTAAGGATTAAAATGTTTTAAAAGTATGTTTTCAAAAAATGTTCTTGAAAATATAAATCTTAACTGTATTCTTAGAACACCGATTACACTACAGAACACACATTCTTCATTTTTGCATTCTGAATATATTCCCAATACCAAATTATTAAACTGTTAATACGGTGTATTTTGTTTTTTTTTAGACTTCTAAAAATCTATATAAAGATTTGTCCAAGCTTTTATGTTATTTGAATGTTAGTTTTCTTAAAAGATGTACTCATACAGATACATTTTCCTTGTATGAAGTCCCTTATGTTAAACAAACCACATACTTTGAATGGGGGTTTAACAAGGGGTAATTGAATTCTCTGAAATTTTTATCATGTGTGAAATGGGTATATTGTGAATGTATGTAATGACTGTAAAGTGACTCAGATGCTACTAAAATGTACTTTGCCTCAGTCCTCTAAACCTCACACATCATTGACTAGTTACGATTTTCTACATTTTATATTGTTTTTTAATAAACTACTGCAGGTTACGGGAGTGGAGATGTTAGAGCCATCACAGGTGCATCTATAACAACTGCTGTATTGTTTTAAGGAGATATTAAAAATTGAAGTCATTAACAGGATTACAGCACTCAACAGTCTCCACAGAAAAAATGTGGGGGTACAGTGGTGCGGCTGCTGAACCCTCTGGCTTTACAGATAATAAGAGCTAAGAGGCGTGACAAGAAGATTGAAACTGTGCCCAGTGGCGAGCATCTCGAAGACACTAAAGACCCCAAACCAATAAAGAGCTCCATGGTTCATTAACCCTATCACACAGACACACATGGTAAGAACATCAGCTTGTGAAATTCTCTTCTATGCACAGAAAGCGCTAACATTCAGAGGGTCAGTAAATCTCTAAAGCGTAGTATGTCAATGTAATGATGGTCACATTAATGAAAAAAAAAAAGAAAACAGTTTAATAATGTCTTTCTTTCTGCCAACCCACTCAACCCCTCCCCTCCTCTCCCTGAAAACAGGCCTATCCTGTCTGACTCTCAAGAGGTTAATTAAAAAGACATGCCTAAAGAGAGGGTATGTTTGAAATTGGGGGAAATTGCTTGTCATTCCATGTGTTTGTGTGTGTTAATGTGTTTGTGTGTGTGTGTGTGTGTGTGTGTGTGTACATGTGTGTGTGTGTGCTTGTGTGCCCCAGCTATAAATACATAAAAGAGATGGAGGATGTGTAAGAGTTTGTGAGGTATGTGGGTTTTGTGGCCGGTTTCGCTGAAGTGGCCACCAGTGTGAGTAACCCTGAACCGTCCACTTCATGCACGCCCATCACACACACACACACACACACACACACACACACACACACACTGACACACACATCAGACAGCTGAACACTCAGCACCAGCACGACACAGGGTTGCCAGGCAACCATTCTGGTTTCAGTGGGATGTGCATGCCAGGGCCCTGGGAGGGCTATTCAGACCAGGTCTACACCCCCACCCTCCTCCTGAACCCACACACTCACACACACACAAACAAACTCTAGATCTCCCCAAACTCAGTGACAGTAGTAGTTTGGTCCCCACTGTCTGTGCTGCACTATATTTGACAAGTCATCTATGCTTGAGATGTTTAAAAGTTTCAAGAGTTGCTCTTGGTTAGATGTTCGCTAACAGATCTACTAACCCAATTAAGAAGGACAGTTAGAGAGTGAGACATCTGTACTGAAACTGGAGGTAAATTAACCACACGTCTGTTTGCTCAGTTATGTAAATGTCACGCTTTTTCACATTTTGTAAGTCAGGCCACCCCAGTGTTCTCAGCGCATTGAGTCATAGCTTTTAGCCATAAATAAATACATGAGTAATAACTTTCCAAAATTGAATGAGCACATGGATGGGGTGCTTTTAATTGGTCCTCATCCTCAATTTCCAGACAGTAGAACCCACTCACAGCACATCATTAAAATAGAACAATTTTCAAAGCAAACCCATTATTTCTGATACAAAGAAAATAGCCAATTCCAACAATATGTTTGCTCTTAAAGAACAGATTGCACACGATTGCACATTCTGTAAGATGTAGTATATTAATAATTGGAGAAAAAAATGTAACCAGTAATTTTTAAACAAGATGTTCTGTATTTTAATATAATAAAAATATTTTAACCTATTTATGCCATCTGTGCTTTTTATGCTAAAACTACTGTTGTTGTCGTCAAAAAAAAGGTTTGACACAATTTTTTTTTTCCGGCTGTCTGGCTTTCAAATAATTTGTCCTTTTACTTTACCTTACTTTTGTCTTCAAAGTTTAAGAATTAAGCAAGATCACAACAGTAGTGATAACCATGGGCTGTGATAATTACATTTACTAAACATTTATGAAAATCTGTCTGGGTTGAATACACCCTAGGACTATGCTTCTTTTAAAACAATTACCTGTGAGATGATTTGACTTACATACATACTTAAAACATTTTGACACTAAATGTGCTTCAGTAAACATAATTATGTTTATTAGACAATAGATTATGAAATATATTTATTTAGATCCAAATAATATTCCAATTCAATTCAATGGATTGTCCTGAATGTTGTCAACTTTGCTGTCCATCAACAATTTTACACTACGTTGATTTAACAAAGCCTGCATATTGAGTCTTTCCAACTGAATTAAATAAATACAATGATTTATTTTGGGTAATAATCTAAATGAACCCCTGGGATTTACGTTTCATTGTGTAGAGCTTGATTCTGATTTTGGGCTTCGTAGTTTGTAAACACAAATATATCTGCAAATTCCTCTTATTCCAGTTTCTACAGGGAAAATGGAAAGTATTTCTGACTTTTTCATGTGCATAGATAGGATAATAAGACCAGATCGAATTTTTTAATACTATAACTTATTATCTAATTAATATGTAGTAAAGTATAGATAATACACCTCTCTCATATGTATTAATACAAGTTTCATTCCCCAGACACTACAAATGTTTAGAATTGAACCTTTTTTTCCGTTTGTCCTGATGGTCCGTTTGTTGGTCCATGACTGTGCTTAATTTATTGTGGAGATTTGAATTAATTAATTTATTCTTGCTCATTTATTGTGTGCCTGCAATTTGCAGTTTATATCCAAAACTCACCATTCTATTCAGCATTAAGAGAGCTTTGAGTTATCAGCCACTTGTGTTTCCTTAGACACAGAAAGACGAGAGACAGGAGAGGGACCTAGAAGCCATGGGGTCCTGGAAGTAGTTCCAGTACAATAAGGAGCTTTGGAACAAAACCATATCCACCTGGACAGGGCTGGCAGGAAATAAAAGCTTAAGCCTGCCATTGAATAGGAGGTTGAGAAGAGAGTTGTACCATGTACCTGCCAGCCAAGGGAGTTCTCATCTAATCAGTTCCTTCAAGATCCTCAAGAGCTTAACTAGTGTAGTGGGGAATTTAATGTCGTTGACCTTGGTTCTGAGGACAATTAGCCTTTAGTTTGGCAGGCTTTAAATGGGGGCACATATCCAGCCCTCTAGCCATAACTCTAAATTATCTTGGGTCTGGGAAAACATACAATTTTTAAAATCAACAAGCCAGCAATAAATTATTGATAAAAAATCTTTTTGTTATTTAGTTTATGATACTATTGCTACATTGCAATTACTACATCAACACACTACATAACTAGTATAGAATGTCTGCAGAATGTCTAATGAGTCAAAATGTAAAAAAAATACATAGCAAGTGTTAAAAAAGTAGAAATGATCATTGCTTTCTTTTAATGCTTAGAAAGTAAAGTCAAGCTAAGATGCTCTTTTTCACAAACTCTTTCTGTTTCTGTTAGTTTTTGATGTGATATTTATTCATGCTATTACTAACCAAGTGTAAAACCAGCACATGATGCTCGCACATATAAAAGAAAAGAGAAGTTCTAAATGTTTTTACATTCCTATTATTGATCTGACTTTCCTAGTACCTTTTACTTTAACAATGCATTTTAATTTGTGCTTGTCATTAAATGCTGTGTGCATCTGTATCAACTCCCATTCTTATTTAACTCCATTCCGGTTGGTCCAAATGAGGTAAGAGGCGAACTGAAAGCCTGCAGTGGAGGTGTCTGGCAGTTGACACCTTCACACATACTGTCACTTTAAATGGCCTGGCTTATGTGAAAGCTTTGGGGAAGTCTAGGAACTAGAACCACCACTGCACTGGTTGCAACTGAGGCTCATCCTCCCACTCCCAGTTCCTTGCCAGTCTGACTCATCTGCAGCTCTCTTGCCTCCCCCTGTGTATTTCCTGCTGCTGTGGCAGAAACTGCCAGGATGTCATCAGGTTCCAGAGTGGAAGGGAAGGAGGGAGTTGCCAAATGCACAGTTTTACCCATATTCCACCAGAACAATAATTTTTGGGGGGTCTGTGTTACCTTTCAGCTTGCATAGTGTGAGCTCTGTGGCCATTCAGTGGCAAAAATAGGGCTTGATTTGAGGGTATGGGCTGGGAATTATAATAATAATGTGTTGTATTTATATAGAACTATTCATATATTTGAATGCAACTCAATGTGCTTTACATAAAGTACATTAAGATGTCAACAATAAAAGGGCAGTAAAATAAGAAAGATTCAAATATGAAAGAATACGTAATAAAATGTGTATCTGAGCAATAGAAATAACTCAAATCATGTTTAAAATCACCTCTTCATCTTTACAGTAACATTTCAATTTACTACATTTGACAGAATCCCTTGTCCAAAGCAACTTATGATAATTAGTTACAGGGATAGTTCCTCTGGAGACAGTGAGTCTTAAAGGGGACATTTTATGCAAAACTTACTTTAGTTATAACAGGTCAATGGGCTATACAAATGTTCATGAAGTTCTTTGCACAAAATCACTCTCATATAAAGAGATCTCACCAGCTTTACTCTTGACAGTTTCATTCCCTTCCAAAATGAGCAATTTAAGGGCTCAGTCACTTTTGTGCAAATAAGCAATTGCTGGCCACGCCCAACAAATCCCATGCTTATGCTGTCTGTTTAACCCATGTGAAACAGAGGCGCCACCCCATTTTAGACTCAAGGTAAGATGAACACAACAGACAAAATGGCAGATCTACAATTAATCTACCCTTAATCCTCGACAGATTAGGGGTGGTTATATGCAAATTTTGCCATTATTACATCACAATGGGGAGCGTCCTAAGTGTTCGTAGAAGCAAATGATTACTGACACCAAATTTTTTTCAGTTGATTCACAGAAAAATTAATGGCTGGTGCTTTTATTGGAAATTTGAAACCCAAATGAAAATACAAAATAATGCAAAAAGAGTGTTTTGCAGAATATGTCCTCTAACACCCCTACATTCTAATATAATTTTACAAAGAAAATATTTTATTTCCCTTTTGTATTCTCTTTCTTCATAGTAAACCAACATATTACAACTGGCAAAGTATGTGTACACCAAATGTTCACTGGCAGTGGAATGATGTGTTTGATGCCACACATGCATCCACTAGTTTATCCACCAGAGATATACTGTAGCTAGAGTCTAGTTTATAATCAAACAATGTTTTATGATCCTCAAGAAAGCATGTCTTTGCTTTATATCACACATGGGAAGTGTTGAAGCCGGATGTATGTCTGAGTTAAATAATTTTATTGAACAAGTCACGACACACATCGAATGAACAAAACCACAAAGGAAACACAGTACATAAAAAAAGACCAGAAAAGAGGCAGAGAGGGTGTGAAGTCTATGAAAAATAACAAGTGTAGGAACACCTGGGAAAAGAGAGTAACTAAATATGCGGAAAAACTAATAGGTAGGCAGGACATGAGAGGAGACTATAGAAGGAGGATACAAGTGTTTGAAAAAAAATCAGAATACGGCAGGCTGCATCTCATATAGTATAGATCAGGGGTATTCGATTAAAAGTAACTGAGGTCCAGTTATTAAATTTCATCCAAATTTTTTTATTGTTAATTTCCAATGCAGAAATTGACTAAGTGCACAATTACCTAATTTGCCATAAATAAAAGTAGACCCAGGCAAATAAATTTAAAAGTTTCAAAACGCATTTCATTTTAGATCAAAATGTGTTGTAAATTCTTTGTTTTTTTCCTCAGGTCAAGTCGGGTTTTGGGTCATTATCTATAAGTAGTTTTGCAGGTTGGTTTTGGGCAGATGTTAAAAAAAAGCCGACCCTCAGAACACTCCAACAGATGATAAACTAAGAGCTGAAAGAACCGGCTCTTCTTTGGGAGCTGTGCCACAAAAGTCCCATCATTTATAAACTAACAAGTGAAGCTGTTGTTATATTAACTAGAAACTAGCCACAACCTGAAAATGACATAATCTCATGAATTTACCAGACTAGTCATGGGTCTGGACAGAGACTTCACCTGGATCCGCACAGAGGTCCGCCTTTTTATTGATGCCTGGCATAAATATAATTTGGATGTACCTGGTTGAACTTTAAAAGACACACAGTGCCATAACATTCTGTTGACAAATGTTTTTTCCACTCATTAATGAAATAAACTCTTGTTTTTCCAACAAACACTGAATGAGCAATCACCTATAAGGTAAGTGAAATTATTTTATTACAGGTGTAATATTTAGAGCACTGAATATCGTACCATTAATACTGATCTTTTTTTTTAAATATTTCATCTTTACAGTTGGGTTCACCTGATATCTTAATCACATATGCACACACATACACACACAAACACCTCTAATGGCCTATTTCAAATAGAGAGCTGCCTGCCTGATATGTGGTGCTTTAGTAGTTTAATTTATGATAGACAATTTTACTTTGTTGAAAAGTGCTTCACAGCTTATCTGAAATATCTAACTTAATTAAAACAAAAAGAAATTAACACTATTTAATGACCACATGTTACCTCCAGGGAAAGAGAGAAAGAGAGAGAGTGAGTGAGAGAGAGAGAAAAAAGAGAGAGAGTGAGAAAGAGAGAGAAAGAGAGAGACTATTAATAGTCTACGCTACAGGTTTATCTATCTTTATAGGGTGTTTGCCATTTTGCTATAATTAAATCGCCCCAAATGACTAAGGTCACTATAGTGATTATCACCCTAATTTTAATGAGTAAATGACAGAGGTGTACAACATGAAGTGAGAATAGACTCAACCACCAAAGCTCTATTACCCATAGCTGGCATTCAGCTTTCAGCAGGTTAACTTTTTAAATATAGAGGTTTTCCTCCCTTGTTCTTAAAAAATCCTGCTCGGAAGATCTGTTTAAAAAAATGTGTGCACATGAAAATGACAACAGCAAACCAACCCATCAAGACATTTTGGCCAAATAGAAACCTGGACAACATTATTAATGAATAGTTGAACATTCCTCTCCATGTTCCTTGATTCATGCTGATCTGATACTGGTAGATTTAGGGAGGCTCTGGGCTGTAAAAGCAGACAAAATCAGGCCAATCTGACTGGAAAGAAAGTTTCATGCAATTATTAAAGAAAAATTCCCCCTTATAGTCATACATGAACACACCAGCTCACACAGCGTTAAAAATCTTCTCTGCATTTAAACTAGGCACCAAGTGAAGGAGGGAGCTGTCACCCAGGGGAGCAGTCAAAAATCTTGGGCCCCTTGAAAGATTAGAATTTTGCCCCTCCCCCCCTTAATTGAAATAATATTACTACTATTTTGGTATCAGTGACAAGTGTTGATCAGGTGTATAGGTATCAGTGACGGTGTTGATAAGGTGTATAGGTATCAGTGACGGTGTTGATCAGGTGT
>JBBKCR010152952.1:0-17753 GCA_037577295.1 Ladigesia roloffi
CAAATTTAGAGGTGTCATTTTTTCATAATTTAGCACAATGTTCACATAATTTTCACACATTTAGAGCTAAATGTGTTTAAAAAACAGTGTTAGGTTTCGGTCCATTTTCTTGCTGCATAATAGTTAATTGTTAAATCAAAAGCTTAAATCTAAATCTAAATATTAAATGTTAAATCTAAATGTTAAATACGAAATGTAAATGTTAAATCTAAATCTAAATGATAGATTTAAATCTAAATGTTAAATCTAAATCTAAATCTAAATTTTAAATGTTAAATGTAAATTTTAAATCTAAATCTAAATCTTAAATGTTGCTTTTACAAACGTGTGAGATATGTTAATTGGCCAAACGATAAATATGAACAATATATTTCTTACTCTAAATGTGAAGCTTCACAGTTAGATTGGGCTCAGTGAAACATTTCCGAAGACCCCTTGTTTTCTATAATAATCTCGTTGATCCAGAGATATAAAACCATTGTTTCCAAATACTTTTGTCCAAAGCGATCGTCTTCGTCTTAATAACTCCGGCTCATCGAGTGGTATTATCGCAAACAAGGGCTCTTTGGAAAGCTCTCATTGAGCCCTATTTAACTGTGAATTTTCCTGGAGATTGGTGGTTGCCCCATCTAGAAAAGACGCGAGCATTTTCCATGGGGAAATAAAAAAATACTGTACCCGAGTGAGGTGAAGTTCACCTCACTGGGGTACAGTAACTTTGTCCACTATCATGTTAAAAGAGGGGTTGTTAAAAAGATGTTACCGAGCCCTATCTAACTGGGAAGTTTGACATGTAAAGTACCAGATATATATTTCATATTTAACATTTTGTTTAAGATCAGTAAAGGCAGGTCATCCATGTTGGTGAAGGAATATCACAGCATTCAGTCCAGCCCCCTGCTAAATTCCAGCCAATTGTTATCATGTGTCCAATTAGCATATCTCACGGTTTGGAACATTTAGATTTAGATTTAACATTTAAGATTTAGATTTAGATTTAACATTTAAGATTTAGATTTAGATTTAACATTTAAGATTTAGATTTAGATTTCACATTTAGATTTAACATTTAAGATTTTAATTTAGATTTAACATTTAAGATTTAACATTTTGATTTAGATTTAAGATTCAGATTTAACATTTACATTTAACATTTAACATTTAGATTCAAACAACAAAAAGCATTCCTCTGAAACTGGTCAGGTAGAAGGACAGGACGGAAAATGGGACTGGACCTTTGAATGCAAGATATGATCAATGAAGGGGTTCATTTTTCAAAGTAATATATAAGCACACCTTGTTGTTTAGACATCCAGATATGTTCTGCCATTTAGTAGATTTATTTATTCACATTAATCCTACACAGAACAATGGAGGATTTATCTGTACAGCCACCTTTGGACTGACATAAATTTGGTACTGTAATGACTTTAGGGCAGGTGAGTGTGGCTCCTGTCCCAGGAGATGATAAAACATGATGAATGCATGTGTGTAGGTGTGTGTGTGTGTGTGTGTGTGTGTGTGTGTGTGTGAGTGTGTTGTGTGTGTGAGTGTGCATATGGGTGATCTGCAGCTTCATGGTCTGCTGGTTTCTGTCACCAGAGTGTAACCCTCACACATCGGGCATGTGTTACCCTCTCACTGCTCTCTGTTTTTTGTACATCACTGTGCATCTTTCCATCATTCATTTCAGCATATTTTGCTTTTAATTACCTTGTTGGTGTAACCAATTATTTAATGCCAGCCAAATTGTTGCATATTGCACTAATTAAATGAAACAAACTGGAACAAATGGAATCTTTTGTTGTTTCCTCACTTCTTCAGGTCTTAAATTAAATGCCTTTGTGATGCTTTGTTGCTTAAAAAACAAAAATGTTCCTCTGAACCTGGTCAGAGCCTGAATTAAAAATGAGGTTGTTTAAAAGTTCTCGATGAAGTCAGGAGAGCTGTTCAAGACTTCCTAAAAAAATAAAGAAAGTATATCAGAGGTGCAGTTAGCAGTGTTGGGAAATTAAACCCACAACCATCTGACTGCAGGGGCAATGCCCTAACCACTAAGCCACCAGCTGACCAGAACAGACTTCACTTTAAAACCTTTAAAAATTATCACTATGTTTATGTACTTTTTAGAGGTGTCAAGTGATCATTTTTTGCTGTGAAATCAAGTGAAATTTGGAATATGAGTGAGCGAATAATCAACATTACAGACTTTAAATGTGTTTTGTTTTACTTTTTTCACTGTTAATGTGCAGTAATTGTCACAACAATGACCTAATATCCTAAAGGAAAAAAAATGTAAGTGCTGCGTTAATAACTATGATGAAACACACCAGTCATGTGACATGCAAGGGGACCCGGATGTAAAGCCCATCACACAGTATTTAAATGAAATTGTAAGCAACTAGTGCTCAGACATTGAGCCTAATGCCCTCATGACTCCCTTCCTCTGTACTCTGGACTCGCTTGTTTACATTCTCAGAGGTTAAGGCTCCCTCCTTTTTTGAAATATATTACCTTCAAGAGGAAAATGTCACTCACAGGGGACAGAAGTGGCAGGGGTTGCCAAATATTTGCAAGCCATTACAGATAGTAATTGAATTGACCACCAATTAAGTGGTCACACTTCCATGCTAAAGCTGGGCTCTACTGTGTAGAGCAGGGGTGGGCAAACTACGGCCCGCGGGCCACGTCTTGCCTGTTGGTTTTTTTAATCCGGCCCACCGAAGATTGGAGCGCAGTACAAGTTACTCAAATGAGGTACTAATTTGCGCTGTGAATTTGTGCAGGGTATACGGGCGAACCAATCACAGCGACAAGAAAGAAGAGCCGGTTCTCTCCCAAAGAAGAGACGGTTCTCTCAGCTCCACAACAGCTCTTAGTTTATTATTATCTTATATTTTAGCGGAACTTGGCGAATGTAAATGCTTTGTGTGTTCATAAACCCTTGGATTGTTTTACACTTTCTACTAGATTGGTTTACAGTTGACTTTTATAGTAATTTATGGATTTAATATTTTTTATTGTTGTCTGTTTTCTTTTCTTATTCTGATGTTTGTGATTTATGCAGTTCAGGTCTCAAATTGTTTCTTGTCATGTTCTTCAACAATTCTGAGTCTAAATCTAAAAAATTACTTTTATAGAATTATTATCCTTTTCGACCTATGCCACAATTCATACATTTACATAAATATTTACTGAATATTCTTTTACTTCTGTTTATCAGTTGCAGCTCATCAAAATATATAATTTAATGCTTTTAGCACTGGGAAAAAAATTATATTGTGAAGAATTAAGTTATTAAGTTATTGTCGATTTGGCCCTCCAACACATTTCAACATTTTCTTGTGGCAACCTGAAGAAATTAATTGCCCAGCCCAGGTGTAGAATTACCCTGTTTGGTCGTATCATGTCATCATCTGAGTCTGTGTATGAAGCTAAGAGCAGGAGCCTCCTCCTCTTTTTTATGGCTTTTCTTTGGGCTCTGGGGAGGTTCTGCTGGTTTCTTTTTGTAGCATCACCTCAAGGCTGGTCCAAACCTCTTCTCTGTCTCCCCTTGGTACATACTTCAAGTCCTTAAAATGTGGGTCAAGTGCTGAAGTCATCTTGAGCCATTAAAGTTTAAAGTTTTCTTGCCGTTTTGACAGGTTTTGAACCTTTCCGTTGGCTCCTCTGAGACTTGGTGCAGTACATGTGGCAGGAAGTAGACAATACCTTGTAGCAGGAGATATATGTCTCACCTTCAAGAAGCTCTGTCACATATCTGCAGTGGAATATTATTCACACGTTTCTATCACTATCATTACTGCATGGTTTAAGAGGGGTTTCCTGCCTCTGTGTTTTTTCCCACTCAGATGCCATCAACATGACCAGCTTGTGCTTCTGTCACCTCAGTGCAGCTTCAACAGCCTCCTGGTTCTTCAGAAGATGGGAGGTCATGGCCAGCAACGTGTTTAATTGTATGGGAATGTCCTGAGTCAAATGCTCCATCTGTTGCCTGAGTTTTCCTGCTGCTGGAGCTCCTCCTTATTGCCAGGGCTGTGTTTAAAATGCCCCTCTATCTTCCAACACTTTGCCAATGCGTCACAAAAGCCGTTGTCTGCAAGGCAAACAGTGATACTTCTCTGTAATAGATGAGCAATACAAGGGACATGGTCTAACGGAGGCTTTGGCGTCACAGCAACCATGTTTTCATCACTGTCTGTGGTGACTCTCCGCCACAGACAACATGCCTTTTCCACCGATAAAAACGGTTGGGTGCAGGCATCAGGAAAATGCCTGGTATCACACATGACTAATATTTCCACTCACCATCAATTATGCGAGACGTAACATGAGATAATTGTGATTGCTAACTGAAGTGCAGTGATCCCCAGTCAGCACAATATATTTGGCTCCATGAGTGCTGGAACTATTGTAACAGGTGAGATGTGGTTTGCTGTGAGCACCAACCTCCACACATTTTTGATCTGTTCTTGAAAAGGGTGTTCAGTGGGAAGTTGTGACAGATGTTTGCATACATTAAAGCGTATTGCTATCAGCTTCAAAGCCACTATTTCAGCAGCAGGCCCTGAAACCTGCCGACACAAATCTACAGTCAGTGATATATCCAGAACTGACTAAAACATGTTTACATTACTGCTCCAGAGTCATTGACATCTAGTACTGAAATATTCTCACATTGCGGGTCTACAACCAATAACGTATCTAGAACAGACTGAAACCTACTTACTTTAAAGTAATTTAACGTGCAAGTTCTCTAGTCCAACTCCTGAAGGACTGACCAGTGGGAGGGCTCGTTTGATGTATCTGCCTAAATATGACAAAGAAACGCATCCTTATTGGACAATTTTCCCACTGGATCGAATCACTTTTTTTCTGACCCAAATGAGCCTAGACAACAAGGCATTTTAATTCTTTTAAAATACAAATGAACAGAACTTCTCTGAAGATCTAATAGGTCCTGGCATATAATAATTATAATAATCATCATAATAATGCATATGATAATTGCCTATAATGCAGATGGGAGTGCTATGTGAAAACAGAATGTCCAGACACTGTGTAAAACAAGTGTGTGTGTATGTGTGTGTCATTTTCAATGTGACAGCAGTGGACTGCATCTGTAATCCTCTGGAGATATATGTGGCCTCACTATCTGAATAACAGCGAGCTACTGAGCTTACTGCCTAATTTGTGTTTTTGGTTGTGTGTGTGAGTGTGTGTGTGTGTGTGTGTGTGTTTGTGTGTGTGTGTTTTGGGGGAGGATATTCACTGGATGTCATTAATTAGTTTTGGGAGGTCGAAGCAGTTTGGTGGAATGCTGATCGTTTTCCATATTTTTACAGCCTGCTCTCGGGAAATCACCCAGCAGCATGACTGCGGATAACAGAGCCAGATTTGATAAGTTGGTAACGAAGACTGGGACTAGTACAAACAAGAAAAGAAAATAAAGAATAAACATCAGAAGCTCTGGGCGCCCTGCAGCCACTGGAGCACAAGCCACCTGAAGAATAAGAATGAAAATGTTTCCATGAGATAATGTGTGATGTATAATTTGCTGTCATTTTTCATATTTTGGTTGATTACAGTTACAAATTACTCACCTGAGACACCTGCCCCAGGCCATTTTGTATGGATGGATGAATGGATGTGTGGGGAGACAGATGAATAGAAGGATGGACAGATTGATGAATGGATGGAGGAATGGATGCACAACTCTCAGAATGTCTTGGGTTCAGTCAGAAGGTCCTGGGTTCATTCAAAAGTTCTAGGTTCTGTGTTAGTGTGCATTTTCTATCAGTGTCTGTGTGGGTTTTCACCAGGAGCTCTGACTTCCTCCCACAATCAAAAGACCTGCACGCCAGATGGACTGGACTGGACATGAAAAATGCCCCTAGGTGTATATATGTGAGTGTGCAGTCCTAACACACGCACATCCACTGACACACGCACACATACACACACAGCTGGCATGAGTGAAGTTGGGGGGAGGTGGAGGGTTTGATGTGAGATTACACATACAGAAATCATACAGCACTGATGTCACTCCTCTGCCCAGGGCTGCCAAGCACCCGTCAGTATTAATCACAGATCAGCAGAGCAAGAGGACCATCTCTCTCTCTCTCATTCAGACACACACAGCCAGGTTTGCTTGTGCACCAGCGGTACACACTAAATTTCACCAATCCTTTACTTCATGTTCTGAATAATTATTGTATTAACTCCAGATTTGCCATAGTTTTAAAACAGCCAGTGACAATTCAGACATGTCTTTGATGTTTTTAAACATTTTGAACATAAAAATATTAATGATAAAAAAAACAGAAAATGAAGCACGGTGGCGCGGGGGTTAGCGCTGTTGCCTCACAGCAAGAAGGTCCTGGGTTCGACTCCCGGGTTGGGCGCAGGGTCTTTCTGTGTGGAGTTTGCATGTTCTCCCCATAACCATGTGGGTTTCCTCCAGGAACTCCAGTTCACACTAAATTGCCCCTAGTTGTGAGTGTGTGGCCCTGCGACATGCTGGCGACTGTCCAGGGTGTACCCCACCTTCGCCCGTAGCAGCTGGAATAGGCTCCAGCCCCCCCCCACCCCACCCCGAGTGTGGGATAATAAAGGGGTAGAAAATGGATGGATGGACATTTACAGAATAATGGGGAACATCGCACTTAATAAAGATCTAATAGCTACAGCACTGCAGGGACATTTGTCAGAGTTTAACATGTCAGGCGGTTTAATATTTGCATAAAACATGCATAAGCGTTCACAATACCTGAACATGCCTAGTTATACAAGAACAACATGCAGTGAAATGTATTAGTTACTCTGTATCAATCACCCAGCTGACCAATGCTGTGGGTCTAAGACTGTCACGTCAAAGAAGGAGACATTGTCTATCCTTTATATCAAGTCAGTAAGCTCTGTATGTGCTCACCCTCTCTCTCTCCCTGCCAGTGTAAATATTCAGCTGGGCTGTACCATCGGCTGGCTGTGGAATCCGTAGACTGCTGTGAGTAGAGGAGCTTTGGTTCCAGAGTTATCTAAGAACCCCCTGACTGGGGTCTAGAAATATTGGGTCTTGCCCTGCCTGGCCATAGGAGGGAGTGACCGTTATCCAAGAGCCCAGAGGAGGAGCCCTAAAATGGAAAGCTTTGTGTTGTGGCTCCTTTGGAGCACTGTTTTGGGTTCCTCATTAAAACTTTTGTACTAACAGCGATTCCTGCATTTGCATTGTCCTTCCCCTGGAAGAAATGACAGAGACAGCTTTTTTCGACAACCTGTGGACCTTATCTGGCTACCCGTCTCACCGCTGGCCTCAGCACAATCCACTATGAGTCTTAATTAAATTCTACTGACTCCCTGACATCTCTTTATTCTTAGGAGTTAAATGGGTTCTCAGTAACTCTGATATGAGACGTATCTATATGCAAATGTGCTCCTGAATGTGAAATGTGCCGCATTCTTTCCATTTATTTTACTGAAATCACCTAGACAGGAAACCTATTTGAATTCCCACCTCGTCTTTTTTGTTTAAATACAGGAGAGCTGATCCCAGAGAGGTGGTGTGTGTGTGTGTGTGTGTGTGTCTGTGTGTCTGTGTGTCTGTGTGTGTGATGCATAATCACAGTGAGGTCAGTTATTGAAACCCAAAAAGCTGTGGAAGAACAAAAGTGTATGATCTTCTTCCACCTCTTTGCACACTTCCTACAACTGCCTCTGATGTCCTCAACCCCACTCTGAACAACAACACCCACTCGGGTAGCTGAGCCACCACTGGATCCTGGCCCTGGTGTTCCCACCAGTAGCCCACTGACCCGATATTTGCCACTGTGGTCTGCCGCGGTTGTCACGACAGGGCATTTACGTTCTGGTGTTCCTGGCCTGGTTTATGCCGCAGGTCAAGGTCGAATGACACCAGCTGTCTGGCTTATCACTTTTTGACAGCTCCCAGCTTGGCAGTCTTCAGGAGGGGCAAGAGGGACTGGTGGTCTATGAACATCTCCTCATAGATACAGTAATCCTTGAACCTTTCCACTTTAACCCAATTCGGCATCATGCAGACTCCAGTCGGTATACATGAGCACAGCCCCCTCCATGGACACTGGAAGTCCATGTAGAGGTAAAATGACACTCAGCATTATTTCAAGGCCCTGTTCCCCCTTAACAGGCCATGGGGGGCCCCAGCCATCCTGGCAGTAGTATCCCATGAAGCCAACAATGATTGCACTGCTTTGACAGTCATCGGTTGTGGCCATTCTCTTACCACCTCTGTCTTCTTGGGGTCTGTATTTACTCTGTCTCTGCTGATCACATGGCCCAGGTAGCGTATCGTTCTCTGAAACAACCGGCACATCTCTGGGGGCAAATTCAACCCTTGGGCTTCCAGTCACTGACACACCTTCTCAAGGTGCCATAGTGACTTGTGTAATCAGATGAATAGGCACCCAATAAATCTTTTTAAGAAAGCAAAAAACAAAATAAATGGACAACACAAACAAAACCAAACCAGCAAATAGTCCCAATACTCAGCACCCTAAAATCCAAACAAAAAACTGGCCTAACTGAGGTAAAGTCCATTGCCCTCCCCTCTAGGCAGCTGCTACTTGCTCCCTGGTGCCTTGGACTCCTGGACCCATACTAAACCATCAATCAATCCGCTGGTGTCGATGCAGCGCCCTAATGGTGGGTGCAACCCTTCTATACCGTCACTGGTGCCACAAAATGCTAGCCATGTGCTGCTGCTTCATTACCAGTTGGTGGTCTGCCTTCACACACCTCTGCTCAACTCCTCCTCGACCAAGTTCCTCGCAGCATTGTTGACGACACAACCAACCCAGCCCAATCACAAGTGAGGAGTCAGAAGGTCCCCATAGCTGTCCATAGGCACTGCCGGGAAAAAATATATAGCAAAACAAATTTGCAAGCAAAGAAAATCAAAAATACAAAGAAAATACGCCAAAACATAAACAAAACACCCTCTTGTGCTCGTCATGACATAAACATTCACTCTGAAACTCCACACGTCTTGTTTACAACATATTACTACAACCCTGCTCCATAAACATGCCATAAAAATGTTGTGGAAGATAAGCCATCATGACCATTGTGAGTATAAATAAATGTTTTACTACAAGAGGTTGGAAAGAGCATAAATATCTAAGGTGTACAGAGAAAGATGTTTCAGCGGTTTATCATTTGGTATCACAATCATTGGTCTGATCATCTGCACCTGTTTCTTAAGAGGTTCCGGCCTTCAGTTAGATGGCTTCAATATACTTGACACTCAAGCACTGTGCGGTTTATCAAACAAAAAAACAATTCCATGATATTGGTCAGATACAGGGACTGGATTGGAAATGAGAAACTTTTAAAGTATTTAAGGAAGTCTGGAAAACTGTTCCTCAAAATGCATAAAACATACAAGGGTGTCTAGCCCTTTGGAAGCAAAATATTAAGATGGAGTGTCTCAAGACTTTTGCACACTACTGTGAATCTGCTTCCAGAATAGAAAAAAATGCACAGAAAAAATACCAGATATTAGCACTCATAAACTACATTATATATAGGTAAACCCAGAAATTCATAAAGTTTACGTTTCAAGAGCACCGGCGAATTGTGAAAAAATGCACATTTGTCTAAATATGCTACCAGAACACTAATATTTAGTGTTAATAAGAGTCATGTATTAACTCAGCTTAACTCCATTTAAAAATATATATGTAAACATATACAATTCCCCAAATACGTGACTGTCACATCTCAGGTCAGCGGCCATGAGAGGTTATACACGTGTGTGGGCTTTTGCCTTGTCGGCTCATTAATAAGGGTTGCCAGCCGGCCAGGAATGAAATAATAATTGTATTGGTGTGTCATTGGGTCTGTGGGTTGATCTCTATGTATAAGAATGATTGTGGTCAGTTTGACATTGTTTGTCATTACTTTTCCTTTATGGAGAACTAGTTGTTTATGTTTATCATCAGTAGAATTTCGGCCCTCAAGCCATTTGAGTGTGATGTGTTTCAAGAAAACCCCATCCTGAGAAATGGAAATACAATCTGCACCTCCCATCCAGACTGGTGCTACACATATGTGACCATTTTGTAAAAAATGTTGAATGAATCGAGAGGTGATAAACTGGTAAGTGGAGGAAGCTTTTTGGGGATAGTACCAGTCAATCTAGCCTTCTGAGTGGAGCGCTGCCTCCAGGCAATGTGATATTGCCTGACTAAGATATGGGTGTCAAATACATAGAAGAATTTATATTTTATATTTTTGTTAATATTTTTTAACATTATACTGCAAATTTTTAAGAACCACTTCTTTGATAGAAAGGGGCAATTTCCAGGGTGTGGAAAATACCTGACTAACATGTCACTGTTGCAACAGAAACACAAACGCATAAAACAAAGTGTTAGTGTGCTCATGAGAAAATCCAAACACTACTGATAATATGATGACTAGTGAATGAACGTGGACATTGGTCAATGATTGTGGACACTAGTGAGTGGGTGTGGACAATAGTGAGTGAATGTGGACACTAATGAAAAAGACAGTGAGTGGGTGTGGACACCAATCAATAAAATGGGTTGTGAGTGAATGTGGACAATAGTGATTTAAAAGGAAAGTGATTGAGAATGGACTCTAGTGAATAAGACACATGAGAGTGGACACTGGTGAGAGTGGACACTGGTGAGAGTGGACACTGGTGAGAGTGGACACTGGTGAGAGTGGACAGCAGTAAAGGAAAGAGGTTAGTGAGTGTGGAGACTTGAGAGTGTTTGAATCATAAAATGGAATTGAAGATTCTGAGACACTCCAATCTCTCACAATCCACCTGTAGTTCCTGGTGAAGAGCATTGCGTCACTTGGGCCAACGTTCATCAGTTCATCACAGTTATGGTGAAATTTCAACTTATTTTGACTAGCTAGAGAAACAAAAACAACTGCTTTGTAAAGTGAAAAGTTCGCCCCTATATAGCGCAGTGCTGTTGAGGGAGTGGAGTCCAGGTGCGTCCAGGTTTGGTGTGCCACTCTCTTTTTTTTCTGTTCATCGCCGTTGCCATGGAGACACCTCATGGGCACCTCCTGTCACTTCCTGACGTCATGAAGAGAATGAAGTGGCAAATCTCATCAGAGTTACCCTTAAATACGCCTTCAGCTCAATCCACACACAAACACAGACAAAAAAGATGAGTGTATGTGAGTGAGTCTGTGAGAGAGGGGGTGAGGCAGCACATGACCTGCTATAACCCAGGGCCAGATTTGAACGGGGTGCTGCTATTTAAAGAGTTGTCTGCTGCAGGCACACACACACACACACGCAAACACACACTTGAACTCACACAGGTTTTTACTCGTCTGTTCACATTACACGTGCGCATGTGTGTGAGAGAGGGACAGAATGCACTGAGCCATGACAGATTTGTATTTGCTTTCATACATTTTTGGGAGAATGACTATGTAGGAGAAACAAAGAAAAACAACAGTAACCCATCACAAACCAGAAGCGGCAAGTTATTATTAACAGATACTTACATATTAAAAGTATTTCAATAAGACATCATGTAATATTCATAATATGTTAGCAGTATTACAAAGACACATAATTACATATAGATACTTTATAGATGGTTAGAGAACAGTTCTACCTGCTGCTGTGATTTTTTTTGCACCACACAGTTTCAGAGCATCATTTTCAGGCCAGTGTTCTCATTAGTGAAGTGTTCACCCGAGTCACTTGCCAGTGTTGCTCTGACATGTGTCAGGCACTCAAATATGAAATTGTACAAAATGAAAAGATTTGTTTTACAGCATTAATCATTACATCTGCGTTACATCATTGCACGTGTTGTGCTCCTGAGTGTCCTGCACGCCGCTCATACTGTCTGTCAGTTGGTCCATCCTCTGTTTTCAATTCAGTTAAATAAATAAAAAAAATGTGTAGTGCTTTAAGTAGTCCGTCTAGAACACACGAGTTCAGTTCCTTGACACAGCACTTTGTCGCAATAAGAAATGTATATTTAAATTTTTGGCAGGCAGGCTGTTTACAACCACCTATGGTTGGGGAGGTGGGAATGTGTGAGGTGTTAGTGATGGGTTTGGGTGAGTGAGGGTGAGTATCAGGAGTTCAAATGAAGGACAGCTTTTGAAAAAATGGTGGCCTTCCTCCTCTGAGCCCTGCATGTGGGGCGTCGGAGCCGGTGTTTGGAGGGGTCTTTAATAACCTTGAGTACTAGCATGTGTGTCTGGAGGTCACAGATGTGTTTTAAGGATCTCAGAGGCAGTCCATTGATCTTAGAGCACACGCTGACAGTGCTCTATAGCCGCTTTCTGTGCTGCATGCTAGTGGAATGAAACCAGCAGGTGATGGAGAATTATACGACACTCTCTATGAAGGAATAATAAAAACTTTGAACTCACAATGTGGTTTTGAAGTAGTTTAGGCAGTTGCTATGGTGGATGAGGAGGTTGCTTGGGAGTTTTTAGGTGGCTGCTATGGGATCTGAGTCATAGTAATTCTTTCCAATATCAAAATACAAAGTGGTTGCTAGGGTGTTGCCAGGCAGTGTAGGATTTGGTTGATAAGTAGTTTCTAGGCAGCTCCTTTGTAGGTTCTTTCTCGATTTTTTCTGTGGTTTACCAGGTGGTTGCTAGAGTGCTGCTAGGAGCTTGCTGTGGTTTAGGAGGTGGTTGCTAGGGAGGTTTCAGATGGTTGCTATGGTGTAAAATGTGGTTGTTATGGTGTGGGCAGTTGTTGCTAGGGTTTCCAGGTAGTTGCTAGGGTGTTGGCTGGGGAGTTTCTATGTGGTTGCCAAGGTATGCAAGATGCTAGGGTGTTGGCTGGGGAGTTTCTATGTGGTTGCCAAGGTATGCCAAGATGGTTGCTCAGGTGAAATAAGTAGTTGCTATGGAGATTTTGGGCGCCAGCTCAATCTAAAAATTTCTTCAGCAATTTGGCATTTTTATTTGTATAAATTGTCAACAGGAGTGGTTCCCCATGGAATAAATATTGAATTGGAAATTGGTTCATGTGAGGTAAAGCGGGACGTACGGTTTGAATTTGTATGTGTGTATATATGTGTATTTATATCTTTGTGTATGTTTATATGTGTTTGTGCTCATAGGTACCAGCAGGGTGGGGTGATCTTAAACTCTGTTTCATAATTGTAGTCTTACTAATTAATTTCTAATGACCGGGACACAATGAATGTTCCTAAAATTCAAATATCTCAAAATGTTTTATGCATTCCAGTGCATTGTGTAAATGAATTAATGGGACATTTACGTGAAACCAATGACATTAACTGCGTTTTCTAGAGAGAACATTTGAAAATTGGTCAGATTTGACCGAAACACAATAGGAGGTTTAAATAAGCTTCCCGAGGGCAGCACATTATACCTCACATTACAATAATGTCAATAAGCATCAGCTAACCTCTCTGATTTGTTCATTTTACTTTTGATTTTTTGCTATCTCTGTAATGTTGATTCTAGACTCCACTGTTAGATGTTTTTCTTTTATTGGCATAGGACCTAGTTTCTGACTCCAGTCCTGATAGTGTAGCGGGGAAAGTGCCTGTTTCTGAACTCAGAATGTTTGAGACTGCATGAGGATTAGAATTTTTTTAGCGGTCCAGAGACATCTGTAACAAACTGGGAGAGAGAGGGAATGTTCGAGCAACCTATAAAATGCCTATTTTGTAAAAAAAAGATCAGCCTATGTATGATTTTAGGCAGAGGCACAGCAGATATAAGACTGGACTCTAAACCAGACAAATGGAATTTGAGTCTGCATGGGGGGCAGTTGCGGTGTTCTTCAGTCTTTCAGCTTCCAGGTCAGTGAATCTCCTTAGTGTTTTTCATCATGATTAATTTTCCAAAATAAAGAGCCAATATGCCAAAAAGTGTGTGTGTGTGTTCAAGAGTGCATGTTCATGTGTGAGAGCTCATATTTTCCAATTCATTTCTTCACCATTTGCACTCCTTTATGTTTTATTTATTTGTATTCATATTTAATAAATGTGAATAAATAGACTGACCACACTTCTCTATAGCTCAGAGGGAGAGGTGGGTGTGTATGAGCACTGGATTATTTTTGGACCAGAAATCTTATTGCTGGACCATCAGAGTGTGCTTGGTATGAAACATTCCATTCTGTAGAATCTCACTTAGTCAGAATTGTTCACAGTGGAGGTACTGATGCCTGAGAGGTTGCTCTACCTGAGTTCTGCTAAGAACTATTCATGGTGGAGAGATATATATAAAGATATATATGGGTAAATTGTAATATCTATGCTCTTAATTATAATAATAGTAACTTGATTGCATATCTGCAAGTAAATGCAAAGTGTGATTGCATGGTTGCTTCAAAAAGAAAAAAAAGGGACTAAAGACACTCAAACATAGGTTTTATAGCCAAAAAACTATGTGTTAAATATCTGCTAACAGGTTCATCAAAGTGGTTCATTTTCTGACTGTATTCATTCAGCATGTTGCATTTTAACACTGACCCACATGAGGGGCATGAACTCACTGTATATTACCGTGCCATTTATGTTTAAGGATAGATAAAATGTGGGGTGTGAACTGCTCTCGACTGAGTGAATATCACAGTTAGTGTATGCAATTCAAAATTTAAGGCTTAAATTACATTTACAGCCTTTAGCAGATGCTTTTATTCCAAGCGACCTTCATTCCCTAGCTACGAGGGACTGTCTCCCTGGAGCACCTTGGCATTAAGGGTCTTGCTCAGGAACCCAGTGATGGTGTGCTGAAGGTAGGATTCAAACACATGACCTCTTGGTCCAGAGGCAAGTACCACCCTGCAAATAATGAGTACATTATTCTGATATTCTCTCCTGACCTTGTCTCTTTCCCTTTCTTCTCTCCCTCTCATCTCTTTTTCTCTCTCTCCCTCTCTTTCTCTCTCTCTGTCTCTTTCCCTTTCTTCTCTCCCTCTCATCTCTTTTTCTCTCTCTCCCTCTCTTTCTCTCTCTCTGTCTCTTTCCCTTTCTTCTCTCCCTCTGCTCTCGCTTTCTCTCTCTTTCTCTCTCTCTCTCTCTCTCTCTCTCTCTCTTTCTCTCTCTCAGTCTCTTTCCCTTTCTTCTCTCTCTCTCTGTCTCTTTCCCTTTCTTCTCTCCCTCTGCTCTCACTTTCTCTCTTTCCCTCTCTCTTTCTCTCACTGTTGGAAAGTTTTTCATGAATTGCTTCATTCAGTTCTGCCCTATGTACACACACATACCCACGCACACACCTCCGACACCTCAGTCACACCTCTGTCTAATTTTAAAAGAGTCATTATACAGTGCAAATGTACAAGTTATATAATACATATAATAATATAACAATAATTATTTATTGATGGACAGATAGACAGCCAGGTAGATGAATAGATAGATAAATGGACAGATAGACAGAGAGACAGATAGGAGCACATGAGGCTTTTGATCTCCAGTGTCCAGATCTTTGGTGACCGTGGTGAGTGAGGCCTGCAGTGGTCAGTCCTGTTTTAGCTCAGTTTCATGCTCTTTGTGTCGATCTGAACATTTGCTTGTCCTCTGAATCAAACCTCTTGAGATAATTGTTCTCCAGGTCCCTCCGTGGAGCCCCTTCATTACAGCTGTCCTTCATATTAATTGGATTTGTGAGGAAATTGCTTGAAGCCCTGTTTTGATGTGCGGAGCTGTTTATTGTGTGGGGTCTGGGACTGGTGGTCAGGAAAGATAATGGTAATGAAAAATCGTTTGGTAATTTAAGGAGCTTGTGGAGAGACCAAGAATCACTGCACACTCACACTGCCTTTTATTAGGCGCACAAAGCAGCTGTTTTCATTAAAAGCCCTGAATATTTTCTAATGATCCTGGTTTATTCTTCATGCTGGTGTTAAAATATAATTACATCCCGAAATGCTCAAAATGACCGGCTTTGTAATCAAAAAGCTTTTGCTGAAATATCTAATCTTATGTTCCATTCAGCATCTACAGCGCTCCTTCTACACCACTGGGATTGGAGACACTCAAAGTGAGGCTTTGAGTGCTCTCAGAGGTCAAGACGACACGGAATATTTATTATTATTTATTGAAAGTAATAGCATACATCCCAACAGAGTTTATTCCAAAAGATCTAGTTATTTTAAGAAAGCTTATAAGTACTGTGAAACATTACTGGAGGAACATAATGGTTCTGAAGGATTCTTGTTTAGATTCTTGGTGTATTCTGGTTATAGATGAAATGACAATAAATAAATACTAACGTAGAAATGTCCGTTGTTAATGAAAACAATTATGAACTTGTTGCCTGAACAGATTTATAGTGTTGATGGCAGAATGCATTATGTACATACAAAGTGGTGTCTTGCTCCAATGTTTTTAAAGTTATTTAGCAAAATGCAGTGTGTGTTTGCGGGCCTCCTCCCTGTTGAAGCCCCCGTGACCCTGCAGTCTGTTCCTGTGAGTTACTGCTGGCAGTGACGTGACCAAAGTGGACATGACTTCCACCCTCAGCAGGTCCCAGCTGTCAAACACCAGCATCGCTACATTCAGAGGCAGAGCAGAAACTTGCTGAGCACCCTGGCCAGATGGAGACAACCTGACCAGAACAGAGACTAAAACCACTGACAGACAAGGACTGTAGATGTCTGTTACACTCTACACTATATCATTAGCTCACTGAATTTCAAATATTAATCTGGTGATTCACATTTTAATTAGCTTAGATCAGTTGGGATGATTAGAAAATAGAATAGAAATACAAGTTTTTTTTTGCGTAATAAAGGAATTCAGATGGTAAACATTCTGTACATGTATTTGTCCTTGAGGAATGTAGTGTATTTTAGTAAATATTATTACTTTTGATCGACAGAGTATGACAGTCTATAACTAAAATATAAAGAAATTAATTGTGGACCAGTGTCATGGGTGAAAAAATACAATATAAAAAAATGTAATATAAACCTCACAGGTGTTCTCATACTTCCAACTCTTTACTTTCCCCTCACTTTCCCGCTCATTTATAATCAGAGCAGGTTTGGCTGGGGTAAGGACCGTGACAGTTTTTAGAGGAGAGCGAGAGAGAAAGCAAGCAGAAGAGAGGGAGCTTGTAAAGAGATGAAGAGCTCGGGTGTGGTCGGTTTGGTCTTCTGGGCTTCAGCTGCAGATCTGACCTGTGCGCTGACCCATCCCTCAGGTGCACCTGACACCATGGGTGCCCCTCTTGGCCTGAACCTACAGCTTGAGCTCTGAGATGAGACAGCTGTACCCATGCAGTGTGAAGTTGGTTTTGGCAAGCCGGCTGCAGGGCTGTGGCATTAAATCTCTGGAAAATAGATTTGAAGCCCTCTCCAAACCCCATACCCCAGGAACCTGCATCACGATCAGAGAGGACGACCACAGTAGATTTACATTAAGGACTGTAATGAACTGTTTATGCAGCACCACCTGAACAGTATTGTGCATAATCTGTTTTCTCATGTACAGACTGAGCCTGCTGGCATGCAATCATTCTTCATTTCTGTGGATTGGACTTTGTTTTAACACTTGCCAGTTCCTTAACTCCCCATTGGCACTTTTACTATTCAGTATACTTCTCCTCACTTCTCCTCACATTGTCAGCAACTGTGTATTTACTATGTGTCATTTACGTTTAAGAAATTTGTTCCAGTTCTAGCATTGAATTCCCAATAGATGAGTACATTTCCTATGTCTGGAAATGGCACACCTCCTTTTCTAGTTCTCATTAGTGTGATATATATGTATATA
>JBBKCR010152961.1:0-17752 GCA_037577295.1 Ladigesia roloffi
CGAAAAAGAGCACACTCTTGAAAACAAGAGTTTGAGAGAGAGAGAGAGAGAGAGAGAGAGAGAGAGAGAGAGAGAGAGAGAGAGAAAATATGGGCAGAAAAAAACAGACAATTTCAGAGCATTCTGTCCTCGTAGGGAAGATGCCAGACGCACCAGTCAAAGTTAATAAGGCTGAACCATATCAGGACAGCCCAATCAAAGTCTGGAAGACATGCATCTGTTTGAGGTTCAGAAGAGATTAGAGCCTGGGTAAAGTGTGTGTGGGTGTGTGTGTGTATGTGTGTGTATGTGTGTGTGTGTGGCAAGGGATTGATGTGCGTAAGAATAAAGATCCACACTCACTAGAAACCAGTAAGTCTGCTGTGGATCATCATCACGATCTTGATGATGGATTCTGTCCATCAAGCAAAGGGAATTTAATGTTTTCCCATTTGAAAACAAGCTTGAATAAATAACTTATACTCTAAACAACTTTGTGACTTCTTGAATCCCTTAACTCAGAATAAGATACAACCTTCTTGCAGTGAAACTTGAGTGAGAGAGATCATAAATATGCAATGTAAGGAGAAGAAAATGACTTTTTCTTGGACTACTAAAAAAGAAAATATCCCTGAACACATGCTCATGTCTGAAAGTTTTTACTAGTAATTGATTCTAAATCTTCATGTTTTGAAATACTTTGTTCACTGCCCCTACAGGCACACTTATGTCCTGTCATTTGACTTTATAAGCCATAACTTACACTCACTCACCGCGGTTCTGTCCTGCTACCTCTATCCTGTGCAACAAGAAAAGATGTTCCAGGGCAACAACATATTCTTCTTTGTAATATTAGTAATAACTATAACAATAATATATTGTGCAATACTAGTTGTGGAAGGTTTACATACAGTTCCCACTTGTGTTACAATATGGTTTTGCCTACTCAGTGTATTTTCAAGCATTCACACCCCGGTCACACTCCTGTCACATTGACCCAAGAAGAGTTTTCTTATCACATTATGTGTGGATTATGTGTGAAGACAATAAATGTACCTTGAACATTTCCATTTTCCTATAGTTTTCCATTTTTACACCTTAACATTATACAGGCTGCTTTCATTGGAATTTCTTAAAGACTGTTATTGTGACTTATTATGGCTTCTGCACTGACTGGCTATCCTACGCTGGGCTTGAGTCAAAAACACATTGAAATCAGAATAGGCTTTGAAATAACATACAAATTACATACAGTTCCCACAATATGTTACAATATGGTTTTGCCTACTCACTGCATTGTCAAGCATTCACACTCCTGTCACACTCCTGTCACATTGCTATACAGTAGTGTGCAAAAGGGCACCTATGAAAGTGTTTTGAATCAGTTTATATCTGCCAACAAAATCACAAGTGAACATCAAAATAAACACAAACGAACAACAAAGCCGTTTTAAATATATCAAGATTTCCTTTTTTTTAGAAAGAGTTAATATTTTGTGAGCTGGTTTGAAAATCATAGGTTTGGTTTCAGATTTCTGCTCTAGTCATTATGTGGAAAAATAAAATCCCATAAGCAGCACCACCTCATGTAATCTAATAAAGTAAAACGAGCCAAACCAGGTATTTAATTATAGCTAAAATATTAGACTTCCATGAGGAAAGAGGTCTAGAAATGGGTAGGAGAACACTTTGCCACATAAAACCTCTCTTTGATGTAATAATATTATAACTATGTAATGTTATAATTATGTAATACTAATGTCTTAACACTAACTCACATTACTGTCCAGTAGTAGACATGTTTGAAATATAATTTCCCCAGGTGTCTAAGACTTTTGCACAGTACTGCTGTGTCTATTTATTGTATTGTTTCTGTCATTCCTTCCAATACTTATCAATCTGGAATTCATGGTGCTCACACTATGCTGTTGCATTCACTACCATTACAATTGTCTGTTTATTGTGCTTTCTATTGTCTCTTGTCTCTTGCATAACTTGTACTCTGTCGCCATTTGTTGCATCAAGACCCAAGAAGAATATTCTTATCACATTATTTGTGGATTATATGTGAAGACAATAAATTAACCTTGATCATTTCCATTTTCCTATTGTTTTCCATTTTTACACCCTAACAATATACAGGCTGCTTTCATTGCAGTTTCTTAAAGCCTGTTATTGTGACTTCTTATAACTTGTGCTCTGACTGGCTATCCTACACTGGGTTTAATTAAAAAACACATTGAAATCAGAGGGCCCGATAATGCATACGACGCACTGTGCTTGCGCAAACCATCATTGCTATTTTGTGCGAGTGCATTGTTCTTTTTTCCGACAGAAAAATGTACGTTGTCAAGATAGCAGATGACATTGCACCATGTCGGGCATGTCACTGAACAGAAGGGGTGTGGCGAGGCGCATAGCGCAAATTTGCTATTTTATAAGAAGTGAAAATCATTTGGCCACTGACCAGAAATAATCTGGTTAGTAATCATTTGCGCATTATTCAAAGGTTATCATATAGACGCTTGACGCTTTGTGATATGGAAGAATTCACAATGCACCCACACGCTGCTTCTTTCATAAGCAGGAGAGAGCTGCAGTGCACATAAAAAAATAAAACATTTCCATGTGAAGAAAATCTTTATGAAGTCCTCAAAACATAAAATTCAAATTTATATCACATACATCACTATCTACAAAAAGTGTTCATTCAAGTTTCATTTGAATGATCATTAAATGAGGTTATCATTCAAGTTTCAAGTTCAAGTTCAGAATACTGTTGCCTATTTAAAATATACAGTTTCCGAAAAACATGTAAAGAAATAAAAATATTTTAAATGTTTACATGGCAGTGATCTCTTTTTATTCAAAATCCTAAACTATTCTGTAAATTTAAATGCTGAGAACGTGGCTCATTAATACATTTCCAAATAGATGACTCAGAGGTCAGAATAGGCTGTTCATGCAGCATAGTTTACACATATAGACTGTATGGGCTGGGGCGTAAGTGGCACATTTTGGGACAAAAATAATGCAGGTTCTTTAGATAGATTTTTAATGTTGACACAGACTCTAAACAATACAAAACTTAAACAAACCAGGCATGAGGGCCGAACATGGACCAATCAAAACCCTTAATCCCTTAAACTACATACAAAACATGTGAACACAGTGACCTCAGACGCAGACATACACACTCAAATATCCAAAGTAAAAGTCCCACATTAACCTCATCCACAACAGATAAAATTATTCTCCATCATTTCCTGGTTAATTTGAGCACATTTTATTGGCAAAACCTTTTATAATAATACACACAAAATAAAAAATACTCATGACATCTGCAAAAAGGTTCTATATATATAATTTATTTATTTTCTATTTTATACACTATATAGCTCCTCTGCATTTAAGCCTCCCTCAGTGGTGCCACTAGCAGTCTGGGATTCAGTCCCATGACTTTCCAATCACAGGAGCAACTTTCTAACCACCAGACCACCAGCTGCCCCAGGTGAAAATATATGACCTAGTTTAAAAAAAAAAATGTAAAACAAGTTTATCTCACCATGTGCGCCTGTTGTCATGTATCAGAAAAGAAAGTCCAACCTCAAACTCCCACATGTTGCTGGACAGTTCTGTGGCACTTTTCTAACATTTGGATTGGTGGAAGTTATTTAAAAACCTTTAATGAACAACGTGCTTAAGAAAACTTTCTAAGGGCAACATTGTGTAGTAGAGGGTTAATTTAGCATGACATGGGCCTGAGGTCTGGGCACACAGGTGTGTTTTGAGCTGGGGGTGCTGAAATTTAAACAACATGTATTATACAGTGATGGCGTGCAAAACATAAATGTTAATTTATGTTAATTTAATTTTTGGTCTATTTTTTTTTTACAATTTTCACCAAATGGAAAATGTCTACATGCTGTAATGTGATGAGACAACAGAAGACACCACCAAAACTGGTGATGCAAATCTTTATGCACACGTCTGGATGAACTCTATATAAATGAGCTACATGTCCACTAATCAGGTGGTAGATATGAGGCACTATAATCATTGGTGTCACTATGGCAGTCTGATACTCAGATGCATACCAAACAGGTAGAATGATTTAACAGGTAGAACGAAATGCATGGAACAAAATTTGGTTAGCTGTATTTCTTTAAGTTTAACAAACAATTTTTATCTACTTCACACCACAGAACTAGCCTAACACTTAATACACTTGTACACCACACTTCTAAATACACTTGTTGGGCAGCTGTGGACTTGGGAGGTGGCCCTGTGACCAGAAGGTCGTGGATTCCAATGCCATGACTGTTAGTGGTGCCACTGAAATACCTTTGAGCAAGGTATTACCCCTCACTGCTCCCGGGTGTCCTATTCCTGGCCGTACACTGCTTCACTCGGTGAATAGGTTAAAGAATAGGTTAAATGTCGAGAATGTGTCATGCTGTTCACTTTACACTTCACTTGCAAAGTAGCTCACACCTGGTGAGGACAGTGTTTTGGCTTCTTGTAATATAAACTCAGCATTAACGTAAACAATGTACAGTTTCCGCAGATTTAGAAAATAACTTAAATGAAACCCCATTTATAATCAAGTCTAATTATTATTTTTAAAACTAACAATCAGTCAATCTTTAAATCCAGAGGGGCTGCAGCTCTCTCATCACTCCCTCTTCCTACATCCCACATCCCACATCCCTAGAACTAAATATTGGTAATTTCATTCATTTTTGGATGCACTTTCTTACAAAGTATATTTCAGCCACAAAATCGATTTCCTTCCCACCAACATTAAATTCCACAACTTCTCCCTCTATCACACAAGACTGGGCAATAGCCTGATGCTACTTGTTGTGCAATTTCTTACCAGGTTTGAATGACTATCATTATGTGAATTACTATGTGCATTATTATCTTACCATTGTGTGCGACAGTCTCCCATGTGCATTGTCCTTATTGAGTGCAAAACATTATCAGTATGTGCAATATCTTATTATGTGCAATAATCTTATCATGTGCAGTTTCCTGTGAAGTGTTCCAAAAGGGTGTTTTATGTGCAATATTTATTATGGCCAATAGACTTACCATGTAATTATCACTACTTATGTCAATTGTACTTATATAGAACTGATCTACATGATTTGCAGTGACATACAAATGAACAATTTTAGTTTTTTTAATTGATAGTATTTATACCTAGCATTGGTGTAGGTAGATTAGTGTTAACATATTGAGATTTTTACAGGTTTTATTTGATATTTGGTATTGTACTTTTCCCTGCATCTGTGGCAGTACAGTCATAACATAAGCAGTTTCCTCCGCAATCAATCCTTTTTACTTATTCTGATCCTGACAAATAGTAATGTCACATATTGCAATATTAGGCTAGATTGGTAGGTCATCCCGAGCAGTGGAACAATCTGTAGTCTTAGTTTGTTTTGAAATTTTGCTTATTTCATTGTATCCTGTCCCCTAGTAACATTGCAATATACTACAGTAATCTGTCTCCACCTGTTTTTCACTGTTCGTTTCGTTTTGAAATGTGTTGAATTCATCCAGCAGTGTTAAGGGAAATAGGCTGTAATATTGCAATTTCTGTGTTTATGGCTAATGGAAGGCTACATGTCTCAAGGCTACATTTTACAGTTATTTTCTTTGTGGAACCGATAGGTCAAGATGGCATGTAATATAATTTTTTTTTTTTTTCTTTTTTTTTTATTACACCAATCAACCATAACATTAAAATCTTAAAGCCTAATATTGTATTGGTTGCCCCCATGTCACCAAAACAACTCTAACTTCAAAGTTTGGACTCACAAGTCCTCTTAATGCATGCTTTGGTATCTGGCTCAAAGATATTAGCAGTAGATTCTATAAGTTGTGAGGTGGGATCTCAATGGATCAGACTATATTGTCCAGCAAATCCCTAATGTAATGATCAGATACCAAATCAACACACTGACTCCTTTGGCATGTTCATTGATCCATTCCAGAACAATTTGCATTGTGGAAGTGTATATCATCCTGATAAAAGATGCCAATACTATTAGGGAATTCCATTGTTCTGGATAAAAGTATTGGGATGTCTGAACATTACACCAGCAGGCATGTTAATGATATTGCATTCAAATACATAGACTGTAGTATGGATTTGGTCTCCCCTTTGCAGCTATAATGGCTTCCACTCTTCTTGTAAAACTTTCATTTTCTGTGGGAATTTGTGCTCATTCATTCTGTAGAGCATTCATGAAGTCACGATGTTGGATGAGAAGACCTGGCTCACAATCTCCATTCAAGTTGATCACAAAGGTATTGGATGGGTTTAAGATCCGGGCTTCGTGCAGCCAGTCAAAATTTTCCACACCAACTTATCTAACCATGTTTTTATGGAGCTTGCTTTGAGTACTGGGGCACAGCCCTGCTGGAATAGAAAAGGTGCTTCCCCAAACTGTGTCCACAAAGCTGGAATCATGATGTTGTCCAAAAAGCTATGGTATGCTAAAGCATTAAGTTTGCCCATAAAGACATGGTTATACCTGAATTCAGTAATGAAGAGGCGTATCCCAATACTTTTCTCTTCGTAGTGTATTTGGTTATTGCCATTGCTTAGAATGGGATTTTGCTTCCCACATACATCACAGAGCCCTGGGTTGCTGTGCTCACCAATTTTCCCTCCTTAGATCACTTTTGGTAGATAGTAACTGTTCTGCCCTTCAGCCAGTTCATTCTAAAGTTACATATGTTATTTCTGGTTGTCTGTTTCGGTCATACAGACATTGTTTAGACATTGACGATATTTTGACATTCAAATGCACCAGAAGTAGGGAAGTAGGCGTAATGGAGAAATAGCAGGCAGGCTGTCAACAGACAGAGCATAATCCGGGTGTGAGAAAAAAAACAAAGTATCTTTGAATCTTCAGCTGGAGCATCGCTTTTATGTAAATAATGTTTTTGCTCAAGTTTCACTCTGTATTTAAGGTAAAGTGGAGAACATAAAATAAATGAACAAAAAGAACAGATCATTACTTCTTGTTCTTGAATCAGAGTTTACCTCACTGTCTAAGTGACTTTAGTTGATTGCTCTGATTTAGTCACCTAGATGTTACAACTGGGCCTTTGTAAAAGTAGCTCAGATCACTTTTTTTTTCTGCTTCCAACACATAAATTCTAAGAACTGACTGTTCATTTGTGGCCTAATACATCCCACTACTTACCAGGTGCCACTGTAACATGTTTATTAATATTATTCACTTCACCTGCCAGTCTGTCAGTGGTTTTGATTACACCAATCACTTAGTGGTTGATTGGTGTTTATTTGACTGAATTTAATCGATTTGGATTTTTCTACTTATTTTTGAATTCCTGAGATTCCCTTTATGCATATTTACGCATAATGATTAATGTCTCTCTTTAAATATAAATGGAATAATATCAGGCTGCTTAAATGTATGGATTTAAACTAAAGCAAAGGGAATAATATATATATATAGTAGTTTAATAAATTAATGAAGTCAGCAGAGATTTAGTAAATTGTTAAAGAGGTTAAAGGAGAATGATGCAATGCAGAAGACACGCCGGTAGTTTAATAAGCAGGTGACATGTGGGAAATATCCTCATGCACATATGTGTGTTTCTGGTATGGAACAGGGAAAGACAGTAAGGAAAAAAGCAAAATAAAAGTTTAATGATGAAGGAAAACTGGCCACCAAAGGATTCCTGTCTTCTCTCTCCGTTACAGGCGAATACATTTCGGTACCACATACTTGTAGACCTATAACATCAGAACAAGCACAACCGATCCAATGAACTGGATATATGAATGTGGGAATGGTGCAGCCATTTCAGTGAAAAGTATATAAAGACCCATCAAAAACAATTAGAATTAAATGATTTCAGCTTTGTTTTCTATATTTAATTTTGATGCAAACAAATGAGCCCTGCGGATAAAAAGGACGTAATATGTGCCCAAGGCTGTGTCTGTATTTTACACTGATCGAGGTGACTTTGAGTCAATGGGTTTTTCGAAATAAGCAGAGTTGAAATGAGTGTGAGTGTGTAGACGACTGTGTTTGGGAAAGAGGGCTTTAATTCGAAGTTGTAAACATTTTCCCCATGCAATATTTTTTTTCTCTGAGCACTGTTTAATAATCTACCTGGAAAAAAATTGCCACGCACATCCTTTTATATGGAATATCAGCAGTGTAGCAGTTTACCCAATTTAAGATGAGAAATGTCTAAATTAAATAAAATATCAAAAATAATTGCCTCAATGCCGTTAAAGACTAGCAGCGCTTGTCTTTGTCTTTTAGAAAATTATTAGAGTACAATGTATAACAGCATATTGTAGTGTTTTTACATAATGACAAGCATGCTTTTTTGTGGCTCAAGTTTATTTTTGTGGCTAGACAATATGTCACAGCAATCTTTCTTAGATACCATCCTGTACTAACAGCAGGTAATGCAAATCAGTGTCAATCATTTTAAATACTCCTAACTTAATTAACCAAGCCACCTGCATCAGCATTATAGCCTGCATGCTTTTAATGGATGGGCTGTTTTTATTTTTTAAGCAAAGGGGGCACTTATAGTCATGGGTGAATGCACTAATGCACACAGGATGAACAGTGAGAAATTATTTTTCTGCATTTTGCCTTTTTCAGTAGGTTGTCACCAAAGGGGGCACCCAGGGAGCAGCACATGGGGCTGATACCTTGTTCAAAAGTACGTCAGTGGGGACACTGCCTATCCTAGGTCTTAAACTGAAGACCTTCTGACTGCAGGGGCAACTCCCTAACTACCAGGCCACCACCTGCCCCACTGCCCCAAAATTACTGTGTCCCACATTGATGTTCCTGCATGCATGTAACCAAAACATGGTGATTATTATTATTATCATGATTATGATGATGATGATGATTATTATTATTATTATTATTATTATTATTATTATTTAGAATTGTATTAATTAATTATTGCAAGAAACAAAATCATATTCAAATGTGCAAATGACAAATTGTGCATCTGTACATTTGTAAATGACCTAATGAAAGACAATGACAAAAAAAACAAACACTTTGAATGCAGTGCTTGTGTACTGTGTATGTGTGTGTGTGGGTGTGTGTGTGTGTGTGTGTGTGTGTGTGTGTGTGTGTGTTTGTGTGACCTGACAGAGTGGTCACTCTAAAAGGGCAGCTCAGCTTGTGTCATCACATGCTCAAGAAAGTGTGTGATTGAACTGAGCTGCGGAGGCCGTGGGGAAGTGACTGGGATCAGCGTGGCGCCTGCTCAAGAGCTGTTTAGGGCTCGAGGGTCTGATTCCCCCAGAGTCTAAATTCTGACTGTGTCATAACACAGAGCAAACCAACACCTGACTTCAAATACTTCAAGCCTATCATATTTTACAATCCTGAGGCGATTTCTTTAGCACACAATCATATCCATCGACCTTGTATTTTCACTCCTCGTCTTAGTTTATGAAGCCCACATATCTCATAACATATATAACCCGAATGTTTCCAGCTTCCTCCTGTAATCGAGATTTCAGATACTTACTCCACTTACTCCATTGGTGACACACATATTCAGTAGTACATGCATACACAGCTGGTTTAATCTCCTTGGTAAAATAACCAGTTATCTGAAGGCTGGCATACCAACTGTCACCTCGGAGGGATATAAAGCCCCTAGTATGTTGCTTTGGAGTAGAGTACATTTTCCTTAGTAATACATTTAATACTACATGAGTTTGGAATTGCACCTTTGGTGGTGTGAAGCCAAGGTGAATGTATTTTTTTTTCAACACACACTTTTTTCCCCTAAAAAACTAATTTTGTCATGGAATTTAATTTAGCTTTTTAAGTGTTGGAGGGGGCGGGGGTCACTTTCCTTATATTTCATTAATTTAATTGTGTGATTGTGTGTTTTTTCTCTCTTTTAATGACCACAAATTTAGATGCACTTCATCCTTTCATCAAAACACCAATGCACGCTTTGACATGAATGGGAGACTGGGGCCTTGCATAATTTGCTGAGACTTACACAGCAGGGAGGGTTTCCTGTAACAGAGTCTTTGCCAGCCGGGGGGGGAATATTCTTATGACATTAAACTACCGTCTTTATTCCGCACAGAGATGTTGTGACTCTGTGTTAGTGCTCTTTAGTTAGCAAACAATGAGGAAATCACAAAGCTCCCTGCAGTACAGATCAAAGGAAGCTCTGCACTGGACAAGCAGATTAAGTTTATGTCCTTAAACCCTCTGATTAAAGCCCCTGGTGTCCTCTTATCGCATTCAGATTATCTTAATTATACTAAGCGTGGCTAATCACACAGCAGTAAACACATTAATAATTCCCCTTGAGTATTGCCTAAATATTTATTTGTGTTTTTTTTTTGCTTAATGCAAAACAACATTGTTAGCGTAAATAGAAAAATCAACATGAATGTCCATATTTAAAAAAAATAAATAAATCATTCACACTTTAAACGATGAGCATAAATGAATAAATAATGTAAAACAAACCAGAATTAGCCATTGCAGATCTAAATATTCATATTGAATAGCCATGACAGAAAAACCTCCTAACATCTCCTGCCTCTATAATTGCTCAGACTAATCAATCCATGGATGTTTATTCCAGCACCTCCTCCAAATGCTCAGTAACCAAGGACTCGGAAATTTGAAGTCAACATTTTGCCCAATTGGTCATGTTTCCCAAACCATTTATGAACAGTTTTGCAGTGTGGCAGGGTGTATTACTCTGTGTCCAATTCAGTTCAATTCAATTTTATTTATGTAGCACTTTCTACAACCAATACTCTCACAAAGCAGCTTTACTGAATCCAGGTCCGAGCCCCTAGTGAGCAAGTCAAGGGTGACAGAGGCGAGTAAACGCCCTAATCTAGAGGAATAACCCTCTGCAGGAGTGTATGCATTGCAGATATTGCACTGTGAATGTGCACCATGCCCACTCACTGTCCACTTTATAAGACACATCTAATCTACTGGACCATCTATGCAGAAGGTATTGATGATAGTTCAGTGTTCAGATTCTGACCACAGGACAATGCTGGCTGGATATTTTTGGTTAATGGTATATTCTCAGCCCAGCTGTGACAATGTGGCTTTAAACTCAAGGTTTAACTCATTTTAACTGGATCTTACTGTCTGTGGAAAAAGCAATAAGTAATACCACATATAGGTCGACGTCTAGTCAGCTTGTTATTGTGCAGTTTATGGTCTAAATGGGTTGTATAACATCCGAGGTATTAAATCACACCCTAAGGGGAGGGCATGGGAATTTATGAGTTTATGTTACAATCTCCTGTTAGCATGAGCAAAGGTTTTGTTTTGGAATTGAAGAAAAGAAAGCTGTCCCATTGTTCTGTTTCATGTTATCGAATAAAACTTGAACTTCCTCTGATTTCCTCTGTCATCAGAATAAAGAAAAGATAAGATCCGGTAAACCTTTATTACAAGTGGGAAATTTGCTTGGTTAAAGCAGTAAGTGGACAGAGCAAAAATTAAGTAAAACAACAAAATAGAATAAAGAACTAAATGAACAGTATAGGAATATACATATGAATATCTGTATTGTAAAAACATATGTATATGCATTGTAAAAACAATAAGACAATATTTTAAGACTTCACAATGAAACCAGTAGTCCCTTAATAACAAATTGGGTTAAAATAGGACATAAATGAAGTCGCATGAATCTATCTTTCTTTTACCTTAAAGGAATGGCCATGTGGATTATATTCTTAGAGAAGGGATGGTACCACTTTGTAAAGGAGACAAGGCGGCAGGGGCATTGTATTGCTCTGGGCAGTATTCTTCTCGGAAACCCAGGATCCCAGCATTGCTTGCATGTGGATGTTAGAGGAGAGGAGAGACCTGTAACAAAACCTGGGAACTGGGTTTAATCAGAGAAAAGGAAACAGGCCCATTGATCTGTTTCAGGTCATCGAATAAAACCTGCACTACCTCTGCTTTACTCTGCCCAACTCTTTTCTTCCACAGCTGCATAATAGCTCAACACTTTTCACTGTCCTTGCATGTGACATTGTGTTCATCAGGTCTAATCGGTCATTCTTTTCATCACTTCTAGTCTGACATTCTGTTCATCAATCTGACGAAAGTCCAACTCCATCCCAGTCCCATTATCATCCCTGCAGATAAGGAGGTGTGCTGATGATACTGGATACTGTACCATACATGACAGACACTCTATAAAGATCATTTTTATCTGCCTGCACAGTAATCCTACAAAGCTGCTGGGTAAAAATGTGCTTTATAAAGTCTCACACAAAGGTTACATTAATGAGATTCTCCATACTTGTTCCTCATAGTACTCTCTCTGCTTTTACCTCTCATTTTTCAAGTGACATTACGCACTGCTTGTTGATGTGTGCTCATGTCGAACAGTTCTAATGACATTCTAATCCTAAATCAACCATGAGATTTGACTCGTTCTCATTAACTTAACCTTCTTAATGAAAGTACGATTAGGGATGACTGATGAAGGAAACATTTACTTCAGTAGAGAGGTACCCAACCATGAAAGAGTAGTAACCACTACATTACACGTTTTGGTGTTTCCTGTGCACTGACACACTTAATTTAACTCATCATCTCATTATCACCCCATTCTTGAATTCACGTGGGCATGCTAGATCTATTCAGTTTGGAAGATACTTTAAATGCAGTGTCAACTAGGGGTGTGACGAGATGCTCAGCCCAGCTCTCGAGACGATACACAATATTGAGTTCACAAGAACGAGACGAGATTTTAATAATATTTTTCAAATCACTTTAAAGACAAAATAGATGCCTGGAAAAAAAACTTTAATTTGTCCGGAATTCATATGTGCAAAACAATGCAGGTGCATTTTGAAACAACAAATCACTCCCATTTTAATTTCAATGATTCCTTACTAAGCTTGAATTATTATGTGCAGTAGCACCTAGACAGAATACCGTATATGCACTGTACGTTTTAATGACTAGCTCATTTTGTATGACTAGATCCTTTTGTATGACTAGCATGTGACCTTCCAACATCTAACTCCTTTTCACAAGTTAAACATGAAACATAAAACAGTATATAATTAACAAAAATAAATGAAACCATTTATTTTGAAAGTTAGTCTCTTTTAAGTGAAAACATGTGCAAACCATAAATCAAAGTAGAACATTGTCAGTGCTCAAAGAGTGATCAGATTTTTCTTCAAGCATAATGCAGAACTCTGGAATAGAGATGGTTACAACCACACAGCCTAGCTAAAATATGGATGTATTTAAAAAAAAACTAAACATATAAATGTTTCTGGAATCAGCTGAGACCTCTGGGTGCTCACTACATCTCCTGCAGTTGAAAAGACACGCTCCACTTGGGAGGAGCAGATATGCTTATCCACTTAGTGATTTGTATGAAAGAAACACCTGAGGAAAGCACTTGCAACGGTTACCACCCCCGCCTGTTCTGAACCCCCCAACCCCACATGTTTCTGACCCTGTTTAAATCTTTGTGAGTGACAAGAAATATCCTCATATTTTAATATTTTGAGATCTTGTGGCACAAGATATTTTCCCACACCTAGTCTCAATACAAAAAGGCATCTTTTGAGCCAGAGAGGTGCAGCAGTTTTTGCACAGTCACCAAAACCAATAAGTACAGTATGGCTGCAGTCACCACTCTCTAGACATTATGATTTCCATGGTGTTTCAGCATCTTAAGGTAAATGAATGCCAGGTGTAAAAGAAAGTACATTTATTTAGCTAGCTTTGATAAGACCTTCCAATAAAACTATTTACAAATGGGATCAAAATAGAACACAAATGGAGTCCTACCATTTATTGGCTGTGGATGTTAGTGGAGAGTAGAGACTTGAAACAGGACTTTGGAACTGGGTTTTATTTTACACGGAATGTGATTGAAAATAAACAGACTGAAGAGACTGAAAGCACTGCTGTGTTCTCTGGAGAACCAGGCAGCACTGTTAATTTTGGTGTTTATGTAGCGTTCTCCAGAAACGATGTTGGATGCTCTCTAAAGCCCCAGGCAATACTTTTGACTTGGGTATCTTTGCATTGCTCTCTAAAGCTCCAGGCAGCACTGGATCAGTGCCAGAGATCAGGTGAACAGGGCACTAAATGGCAATGAGATCTGTAACCGGGTCATAAAGCTTCAGTGGATCTTGATAGCTGGCTTTGGATCAGGAGGATCTGGAGCTAGCACTGGATCAGGAACCACAGCTGATATCATCCCCCTCTCTCCATACTGACTGTTATGGTTGTTCATTCAGAGGGACTAGAGAAGGAGCAAAGGTTCAGCCACCATGCAACCATTTAAATTCACAGAGCTTTAGCACCAGTCCTACTGTTTGGTTGCACACAAGCCTGAGCCTGAGCTCCCTGAACTCCCCACAAAATCTTTTTCCAGTTATAGATCCTTCACTACAGTTGCTACGATGATTCTCATCCTCTATGCCAGAAGGATTGCTCTCTCATCCTCCACAATACATTGAGAATTGTACAGCAATTCATAGCCCTCTTACGGATTACCTCCACTCCCACACTTCAGCAACAAACGACTCCTGACATAAATTGGCAATATCCATGTAAGACCAGGTCTTCTGTAATTAAATGGACTTGTTAAAGGAAGGATATAAGTGAATGTTTAAAGGATTTTATTCTATAAAGCTAAATAAGGGAACCAAAGTACTATATAAAGCGACTGAAGCTAAAATGGCATTGAGGAATACACACAAAAGCAACAGGGTATAACCAACACAAAGAAAACTGGGGTTAAACACTGCAGGGCATACACAGGTATAAGGAAGAAGGACAATGCAGGGCATTGCGTGGCAGGCCAAATCCACACATGGATTTTAAGAACAGCTAAAGAAATTCTGTTGCTTTATTTCTTTTTTGTGGTTCATTTTCAATGATTTCTTTCTTGCTGTCTCATCCCTGGTCACAGGCCTCAAGGGGCCGCTATTGTGATGGACTTTTAAGTTGACTGGGGTTATGGTCTCATCTCTGTCAGATGGGAGCTAGAAGGAGTGTTCTCAGCTTCTGAGAATGAGACTAAATCATTATTAAGGGTTTTGACTTTGTATAAAAGCCTGTTTCGTGTTCCGTTCTTTGTCTGTTCTCTCTCACCTTACCCTAAGGTTTGTGTTCGCCAGGTTTCCTTTGGTGTTTGTGTTTTTGGTCATCGTGCCCCTTGATATTGTACCTATGAATAGAAAGAAAGAGAAGCACTACCAAAATCTGCGTCTGTGCCTCCTGCCTGAGCGAGCACAGCCAGAGCATGACACTTGCTTGGAAACCAAACAAGCTTTCCCTCATTTTTTATAATGTACTGCATCTTTTCATTTTGTCAGCTGAAGAAGGTTAGAGTTGTTGTGCGCCATTTCCTCTGAGAGAAAAAAAATAGTATTACAAATGATTGGAACACAATGACTCTCTCTGACACTGACCTTCCTAACGGCAGTCTCCTCAGTAATCAATGTGGGGGCAAAATTACTCTGACGAAAGCAGAAATAACTTGATTTATTTACTGTAAAAGGGAGTGAGAGAAGGTCTTAGCATTAATAGACTTGAGTATAAACTGTAAAAGTTAATAATAGATGAATAATCAACAGCAGGTGTGGAGGGTACATAGTGTGAACCTCACAGTAAAATGTTTCACTTTATTCTAAGCACTTAACTTTTTAAGCTATGTCAAAACTCCAACTTGAACTCAACAAAGTGACAAAGTAACAAAATCAGAAGTATGATGGAGTAGAAGTGCACTGTTCGCAGTAATCAATGGAGAAAAGTGTTAATACTCTTTTCGAGAATAAAACTGTCTTGCTCATAGGTGGTCCTTGGATAGTTCAGGAGACTAAAGGTTTTATTTTATTCATTTGGAGAGAAAGCAGTGAACAAAATGAAGGTGTGACATACTACTGGCCTAGATTAAAAAGGAATGTAATAGTTTTTTTATCTCTTAGAAGGTGAGAAGTCTTTGTATTTGATGATCAATGGTTTAGTTCAAATTGAAATTCCAATTTTTAGTTCAACAGTAGATCTAAGCCTCAATACATAACTTATGGGCATCTGGACTAAAACAGAAGAGACATAAGTAATAAATAAATAAATCTATGAACAGAAGATATTTAGGTTTAGTGCAGTTAAATGATGGCTGTTTGAGATTTAGAACTGTACATTTTACTAGTTTTATATGTTTTAAAAAAAGACAATGGCTGTTGGTTTATTTTTACTTATACTTCTGTTCTTTTCTGATCAATTTAAAATATATGTCTATGTGTTAATGTTTTCTGAATAAAAATTCAATGTATAGTAAACCTGTGTATTTTTTCCACATTCACCGTAACACGATGCATCGCTTAAGTAGTAAGATCTATTCTCAACTTCAAAATAGGTTTTTAATGGAACAGATGTCTGCGATTTTTCAGTCGTATGACAAACAAAACAAAAAACTGAACTATTACATTTTTATTTGAATGAACTGTATTTCCTTTATTAAAGAACCTTGAAAGAAACTTCTTATTAAGCATGTAGGAGAGTCCAGAATCACCTTTGTGTCACTGGTATCATAATTGTCTTACATCATCACAGCAGACCAGTTGTAAAGTATATGATGCCAAAAGTCGAGGTGTGAGGATGCTCAACTTTCAAAGTTGTTCATTAAAGAATTTTACTTATGTATTTTGTTGATAGAAGGTACCGGAGAGAGTTAATCCATTGTGACGAACCCTTAGTAGATGCAACCGAAAGTAGAAGAATACAATTACTTATATTACTATATTGTTCAGCCCTATTTCCAGCTTTTCTGTTTTCCGGTTGCCTCTATTTGTGTGTGGAACATAGTGTGGTTTACAAAAGAGTTATATTTAGTTCACTACCACTGGGAACCTATGACACTGAGCACTAATGCTGTGGTTTGACCCCGAGAACCCAATTGCAGATTCATCTGAATTAACTCATCTGAGCCGACCGCACTTGGTGATCGATAGCCAGGATGCTTATCAGGCTCAGGGTGTGTTACACACACCTAATTGCAATTGATCCTTTTCTCTATCGCATTAATTGTGAATCCACCTACCCCCACCAACACCCGCTTGTTTGGGGACACAAAGCCTAAACTCCAACTTAATTTGTCATTGTGCGTCCTAAAGGTTTTCAATAAGGCAGTGGCTAGTCTGTAATGACACTGCTGTATCTGGCTAGGATGACCTCTATTTCAGTTGAAAGTTTGCATGAAAGGTGAAGGGTAATATGCATGGTGGCACATGCAAGGCTTCCTCTCTATGGAGACACACTCTGGAGAGGACAAAAGAACAAAAGCTCATGTTCATTTTCACTCTACAGAATTCACCGTGCTTACCCGAATGACAGCAGTATTCCTGATTTACTGATAAATTATTGATAAATATTGCATTTTTTGTACCGTTTTAGATTAAGACTACCTTCATAAAGGCTGTTAGAACAGTTTACCAGAGTTTAGTAATTAATTAGGCCATGAGGACCTTAAAATCTCTGATAATAATAATAAAGCTAATAAATATTCATTATGTGTGTCGGTGGTGGTTTTTTGGCCACCGTTCTTTTGTTGGAATTTTAGTATCTGTCTGTTTGGGTTTAGGGGTACTTCTATTTTGAAGTGTTTTTGGTTTGATTTGCTTGTCACGTGTTTTGAGTGCACCTGGTCCTTGTTTGTCCTCGTTTGTGTATGTATATAAGTCTGGTTC
>JBBKCR010152975.1:0-17749 GCA_037577295.1 Ladigesia roloffi
AGAAGCAGACTTCATTATTATAAACACGAGAAGCAGACTTCATTATTATAAACACGAGAAGCAGGCTTTATTATTATTAACACGAGAAGCAGGCTTTATTATTATAAACACGAGAAGCAGACTTTATTATTATAAACACGAGAAGCAGGCTTTATTATTATTAACACGAGAAGCAGGCTTTATTATTAATAATATCTGATGATTAATATCTGGATGTGTGAAGTCATGCTGATACCGGAGAGACTTCAGTTAATTCAGGAATAGTCCATGTAAAGCAGAGTGAAGCTGATCGTTTCTGATCGGGTTGATTGATCAGCAGCACCGCGGTGTTTGGGAATGTGGCGCGCGCGAGAGTGTCGGGCTCGTGTTTTTCAGAAGTTCCTCAGAAGTTCATGAACACGTTCCTCTCACTTCCACGCGTCCCCGTGTTTATGTGTCTTAGTGTATGTGTGTGTGTGTGTGTGTCCTACCGTGCGGGAGCGCGTGGCCCCGCGGCCGCAGGAGCGCGCACGCGGCGCAGCAGAGCAGGAGGCGCGCGGGATTCATGGCGCGAGGCGGCGCGGGAACAGACTTCCTGTGGAGCGCGAGCGCGGCGGGTCATGGGCAGGAGCGGCGCGTGCGTGCGCGCGTGGACTCGCGGAGAGAGCAGCACCGGAGCTGCATTACTCATGAACTCACACACTCTCTCTCTCTCACACACACACACTCGCTATACACACACACACACTCAATATACACACACACTCCCTGCACACACACTCTCTCTCTCACACACACACACACTCAATATACACACACACTCCCTGCACACACACACTCTCTCTCTCCTGCAAACTTTACTGCTCCAGAACTCAGACTGGAGCAGACAGAGAGAGAGAGAGAGAGAGAGAGAGAATCTGACAGAAGTACTGGTGTGTCGAAGTTGTCAGTTGTACACACTTAATCGTTTTCCAGATGAACATGGACTTGCAAATTTGGAAATATGGAGAGAATTATGTGTTTATTATTTTCTTTTAGATTTAGTCAATAAATCCATGACAGTTAGACCACTCTACACCACTTTCAAGGAATCTTTTCAGAGCTAGAATTTTCAGGCATGCCATAGCATTACATTACAAAGAAAGGATTTCAAACTATTTTAGTTCGTATATAAATTTTTACACAATTACTTTTACAGTCTTCAAATGATAATTATATCGTTTTTTGATGATGCAAAAGATCAGAGGTCCAATATATCCTTATGGATGAAAACATTTGTTTCAGTCCCACAGATATCCTCCTGTTATAAATGTGAAAAGCAATTAAAAATAAAGTAAAAATAATAAATGACAAATTATTACAAATGCAGATGCATCACTGCTGGATCAAATTTTTGATGTTTTTGAGTGTGGCTGACTCTTCTAAGGATGAACAGTTTTTTTCAGGCTGCCCTGTTTTCATGTTGCTAATCCTGTGCTCAAGCCAGGGACCACCTGTTCCACCATTTTTCTAGATTGGCTCTCTGCTTTCACCCAGTGGCAGAAAGTAAAACAGCATAGAGAAACTGCCGTTTATGAAGTTAGAAAATAAATAAATATGTTTATATGCATATAAACAGCTCCTGAAAAAAAAGAGACCACTGAAATTATTTTAAAATCAAAATTTCTATGAGTATGAAAACCAGTCCATTCCAGTGACTGTTAAATTCCTACACAAGCACCTCATTCAGCTTTAGGAGGGACTGATTACTGATCACCTAAATTACTTTTTATTTAATAAGGAAAAGTAAAAAAAAAAAACGCACTATTCTCTTCACACAATGTAAACAGTGTGATGGCAAAACACTACTAGAAGTATATCAAAAGCAATTATTGTCATTTTGTTTAAGAGCAACAAGAGATTTGCTTTCTCTGAATTGTTCAAGTTCCATAAACATTGCATAATTTATCATATTTTGATGTAATTTCCTTTAAATAATGCTTTAAGAATAATATTTTAATTTGTCCATACTTCCTAAAAACTAAGGAAAAACAGTTTGGTTCAATCCCTGAACCTAAACATCAAAACTTGGGAAACTGAACATTTATAATTGTATATTTACATATAGTTTTTTATGTAATGTATTTACTTATTTTAATATATAATCTAAAGATTTGTAAATAAACTTAAAACAACAACTACAAGATAAAAAATTTGCCACTACTTTATATTAAAAAAAGTTTTCCAATGTCACTATTACTACTTCCTTGACAGGTTGAAATCCTTTTTTATTATTTACTGAATAATTTTGGACTGAATAAATCAACAAATACATTCTATATTCTATATAACTGATCTGTTGTCTATGCAGTGTTTGCTATGTTAATATGTTTTACTTCAATGATGTGAATTAGACAAGAGGGAATTTTTTACACATAAAAAAAATGGTACCATGGAAGAACTTAAGTTGTTTTATATAAATTAGCAGTTCTCAAACTGGTGAAATCCCAGTTATAGAGTATTGCTGTGGCTATACAAAAATGTAGACTGTCTGGGGGTCTTCGTTGATTCATTTGAGAACCAAAGACCTAAATCCTCCAATTTAATGGATGTTGTTTCAGAGAACTAATTTTTCAGTGAAGAACGTTGAAGAAATGGCATAATGAAATGATTCTAGTAGTAATCCTGATATAAAAAGAATTGTATGATATTGGCTCATCTTTAAAACGACATTTATGCTAACAAATCTTTGTAATTAATCTAATTTTTTGACTAAAGCACTGCTCAGAAAACATGTTGAAAGTGGTCTCTAACATTAGTTTTATTTTTGGTGTTAATGGGTTGGTGCTAATGTGTAACATCAGTCTTTAAATATCTATTTTTTTAATTTTGTGAAATTTATTGCACCTGTACCCTGGAAGATGGCAGTGATACCCATTCTTGTCCATTCTTGTCCAATACCTGTGCCTGAATCTCCATTGTAATGTTGGTAATATGCATGATGAGACCACTGCTGTATGCAAACAATTAATAGACCATATAGTCTCATCAAAAAAAAATCATTGCTTTCCTATTCAGTGCTACCACACTTTCTCTTCTTCTTTTTCTTCTTCTCTCTCAACTCCTGGCATTACATTATTAACAGAATCACAGATCAAAGCACAAATTTGTCACACGCCCAGTGGACAAATGCATATACAGTACACTTCTGAAATTTGCAGGTTTACATTCCAAGAGCACCCACGAACTGTGAACAACCGTGAATTTGCGATTTTGAAGGAAGAAAAGCCTAAAAATGCTTATAAAAATTATGTAAACCCTAAGTATGCCCCCAAATATGCTCCTAAAACCCTTTATTTTCCTTTTAACCTCAGCTTAATACATTAACTTTAAAGAAAATGTAAATGAAAACCCATTTCCATACTGTACATTTTACACTTGCTCCACTGTCTCCCGGAGTGCTATTTTGTAAAATATCAATGTTATCCCTGTATGCAGTAATTCATGTGCTTGCATTTTCTTTGGGATAAGCAGGTGAATACAGTGATAAATTCATTTAATTTACAGTAATACAAATACAGGGCTATAAGTAGAACAAAACGAAAAACACAAGAACACTCCGGAAAACATTTGAGACACTCCATGCGGGAAACTGTTCTGATGCAGGTAAGCCAATTTACAGCTGCTTTGTGTCTCTTGACACTACTAAAATGAATGCAGTTATATTTTATATGGACATTTTGCAGAATTTATGTTAATATGTGTTTTTGTTATTTACTTAAATTTATCCACTTAAAGTACTAAAGGAATTTAGTATTAAATTGCATGAACCTTTTTATACTGGCATGTTAAATCAAAGTAAATGCGAAGAATATTTGCAGTCTCTGTGAATTTGTGGCAGGGTTCTATGAACTATTATTTTGTTTTTTGGTTCTAAGAAAAAGTAGTTCAATTCTAAGACAAAACGACGATGAACGATGATTCTGAACCATGATTTTGTGAAAGTACACTGTATATCATTGCTGTCGGGCAAAATTTTGTGTATACATTTATTTTGTATTAATTTTACAGAGTATGAAAATATCAAATGCCATTTACATAGAGATCAAGTTTCATAAGGGATCGAGACAGAAAAATAGAAATACTAAAAAAAAAAAAAAGAATCCTATCCCCATTTTTAAGCTGAAATAATTCCCATTGTCCTGCAAAGATGTCATTTAGTTATCCAATGCAGTATCTTTGGGATGTCCTGAAAACACCACAGCACACCAACATTGCGTGTGTGTGTGTGTTTGTGTGTTTTCATGACATATACCTGACAGCAAGTGAACAAGTGAGAATATATGATGTACTCACCAGTAAATGAAAGGCATTTCCAAAGCAAGGGGTCATTAAATGCCAATGGATCGATGGATGAAAAAGAGAGAAAGAAAAAGAGAGATATCAGCACACTTCGATATAACTGTAATATCTCCTAGCTGAAACTGTATTTTTATTTTGGGGTTTTGTTTTACATACATACATACAAATTCCAAAAAAGTTGGGACACTATACAAATCATGAATAAAAATTGAATGCTATGATGTGGAGGTGCCAACTTCTAATATTTTATTCAGAAGAGAACATAAAAAAAATGTTGATTCAAAATTTCATGGTGTCAACAAATCCCCAAAAAGTTGGGACAAGGTCATTTTCACCACTGTATGGCACTGTAATGCTCTCGCATTCTTGTCTAATACAGGCCTCTAACTGTTCAATCGTCTTGGGCCTTCTTTGTCACACCTTCCTCTTTATGATGCGCCAAATGTTCTCTATAGGTGAAAGATCTGGACTGCAGACTGGCCATTTCAGTAACTGGATCTTTCTCCTACCCCGCCATGATGTTGTGATTGATGCGGAATGTGGTCTGGCATTATCTTGTTGAAAAATGCAGGGTCTTCCCTGAAACAGATGACGTCTGGATGGGAGCATATGTTGTTCTAGAACCTGAATATATTTTTCTGCATTGATGATCCCTTTCCAGACATGCAAGCTGCCCATGCCACACGCACTCATGCAACCCCATATCATCAGAGATGAAGGCATCTGAACTGAGCATTGATAACAGCTTGGGCTGTCCTTTTCCTCTTTCGTCCGGATGACATGGCGTTCCAGATTTCCAAAAAGAACTTCGAATCGTGACTTGTCTGACCACAGAACAGTCTTCCATTTTGCCACACTCCATTCTACATGCTCCCTGGCCCAGTGAAAACGCCTCAGCTTGTGGATCTTTCTTAGAAATGGCTTCTTCTTTGAACTGTAGAGGTACAGCTGGCAATGGTGGCTGGCACGGTGGATTGTGTTCACTGACAATGGTTTCTGGAAGTATTCCTGAGCCAATTCTGTGATTTCCTTTACAGTAGCGTTCCTGTTTGTGGTGCAGTGTCGTTTAAGGGCCCAAAGATCGCGGGAATCCAGTATTGTTTTACGGCCTTGACCCTTACGCACAGAAATAGTTCCAGATTCTCTGAATCTTCGGTTGATGTTATGCACAGTTGATGATGATAACTGCAAAGTCTTTGCAATTTTTCGCTGGGTAACACCTTTCTGATATTGCTCCTATATCTTTCTGCGCAACATTGTGGGAATTGGTGATCTTCTACCTCTACCTTGGTTTCTGAGAGACATTGCCACTCTGAGAAGCTCTTTTTATACCCAATCATGTTGCCGATTTACCTAATTAGTGTTAATTGGTCTCCCAGCTGCTCGTTATGCTCAAATTTACTTTTTCCAGCCTCTTATTGCAACTTGTCCCAACATTTTGGGGATTTGTTGACACCGTGAAATTTTGAATCAATATATTTTTCCTTTAAAATGATACATTTACTGAAATTAAACTTTTGATCTGTCATCTAAGTTCTATTACAAATAAAATATTGACATTTGCCAATTTCACATCATTGCATTCAGTTTTTATTCACAAATTGATTAGTGTCCCAACTTTTTTGGAATCTGGTTTGTGTACATATATATATATATATATATATATATATATTGGGGGCAAATTTAGGGTTTAACCAAAAGATATATAGGCATGTTTAACCACATCAACAATTTTCACTAAATATGGGTGTTCTTGGAATACGAATATAGGGGTTTACTGTATTTATCTAAGAATATATAAAAAGTAAAATAAATTTTCTCAAATCTCTCTAACCACACACCAGCAAATACCCAAACACACCATAACTGCTATGCTAACCGTTTTTCATGTTCATTTATAGATATAGGAGATATTTCAGAGGAGAAAACTCAAGCTACACTCTTGATACAGACCTTAAAAACTTATATTGTGAGACGATAATTGTAAATAATAGTTTGAAATTATATTTAAATTGATTTATTTAAAGATGATTTTTTTAAAAAGGGATTGCCTGGATCTAGGGCTGAAACATCAAAGTTGTTTACATAAAACTGAAAATGTTTCAAAAAATGTAGGATGGAGAGAGAGAGATTAGTAAAGAAGCATATTTTTTTATTCTGGCTCAACTCAAGCAATGGTCCATGCTCGTCCATTACAGAAGTGAACTGTTTTGTTTGTACCAGGGTGAATTTGAAAAATCTAAAATTTCCTAACCCAGCCCATGCAGGCATTGTACTGACTGGAATTTAATGAGATTTTTCCTTTGTTCACAAAAATGCTTTGTCAGCCATTTTCAGATGGCTGTATCTTTGTCATGGTTCCATTTAGGCAACTAAAAATATTTGGAAATACAAGCCTTTACTCCAATTCCTGATGTGTTTCTTTAGCTTGGAGCATGTACTTAATTTAAATAAGATTTAAATCATTTACAATTGTGTCCCTTTACAATTTTAATCAGTATTCGAAAAACCACATGGTTCACTTGGTCTTATATGGAACACTGAAGATGCATTCTGTAGGCTTTTTACTCTAGTTACTGTGTTTACCACTGTCTACAAATGCATGTTAGATTTCTAAAAAATGCTAATCTTGTTGGGTCTAGTTTTTGCATTTTATAAATAGGTGTAAATCAGGATTAACAACACACATCAGCACCAGGACTGATAATGACTTTCACAATCCCCTAAAAGTGCAGTGCAAAAAAAGCCTGGGCTCTTACATTAGTATTACATGAGTAGATTATTTCAAAATGAGCTTGAATCACAAAGCATTTGGGAGAAGTAGTGCACTAAATATAGAAAAAGTGAAAATAAGACAACATCTCACATACAGCTCTAAGATGAAAAATAGAGACCACTGCAAAAATATCTTTTTTTTATAGGAGAAAGTATTGAACTGAACATCATTACTTGGGTTTTTAAAAACGGCTTATAATATTTCACCTTATTTCCAAATAAAATTATTGTCCTTTCAAGCACAGTTTGAAATGATAATGCATAAAAATAAGTGAAACGATGCAGTGTTTACAGAACCATAATTTTAAAAATCTCTTGTTCTTCAAAATGGCAATAATTACCTTTGATGAACTTCTAGTAGTGTTTTACCATTCAACTGGTCTCATTGCAAGAAGAGAGTTTGGATTACAGCAGTGTTTTTATACTTTTCCTCAATAAATATAATGTGATTCAGGTGATCAGTAATCAGTGTCTCATAAAGCAGAATGAGGTGCTTGTGTAGGAATTGAACAGACACTGGTATGGAATGTTGTCATATAGAGATGCTAATTTTAAAAAAATGCAGTGCTATCTTATTTTTTTCCAGGAGCTGGATGACTTAAGCATCTCTGGCTTAACATTCCAATGAGTAATTTGGGCCAAGAGGGGTCATAAACATTATAGTAAACTATGCACTTTATGAACCACAACTGAGTTGTTTGTCGTTGTGCTGTCTCTGTTTTTGTTTACATTTTCCATGTGCTCACCCTTAGCCCTGCCCTATTTTTCTGCAAAGCTGGACCCTGTTTCTTTCTCCATCCATTCTCACGTGTTCCTTATATGAATGTGTTTATTTATGCCATTGTGCTTGGGGAACCCTTTGTCTGGTCTCTGGGTTGATGAACTGCTCAGTTTTTGCTGTGCTTATACATTTAAGTTTGGTAATTCAGTACATACACTATGTGGACAAAAAGTATTGGGACACTACACCAATAAGGATTGGCCATTATAGGGAGATAATTGGCCATTACACCAATAAGGACTTCAATGACAATGCATTCAAATAAATAAACTTTAATACAAAGTGTGTCCTTCTTTCTGCAGCTAAAACAGCATCCACTCCTCATGGAAGGCTTTCCACAGGATTTTGAAGTATTACTGGTCACAATCATGCTGGAATGGAAATAGGTTTTCCCAAACTGTGTCCACAAAGTTGGAAGCATGGCATCTAAAATACCTTTGTATGATGAAGCATTATGCTTCATTGGAAGTAAGAAATCTCATTATTCAATAATTAAGAGGTGTGTCCCTTTATTTTTCCATATACTGTATGCTTGGCTTTGTTTCAAAGCCATGTTTGTCTAAAGTTATACTTGTTATGCTAAACCTACCAATACCACTTCAAAAAGCAGAGTGAGGGTGACTGTGATGAAAAAGATAATGATGTGCGAAGATGAAAAAAATAAAGAAGAATAAGAAACTGAAGATAGTGATGTTGGTGATTCACCATACGAAGTGAGGGTTCCCAAAGATCAGTGCAACAGAATGGTGATGATGATGATGATGATGATGATGATGATGATGATTCATCTTTAGAAGTGAGGGCTTCTGAAAGACGAGTGCAACAGAATGATGATGAAGATGTATCATTAGAATTGAGGGTTTCTCAAAGACCAGTGCAATAGAATGGTGATGTTGATGATTAATCTGTAGAAGTGAGGGGGTCTCCGAGACAAGTGCATCAAAAACAGTGGTGTGGTGGTGATGATGATGATGACGATGATGAAGGAGTTTCATTATTTGAAGTGAGGGGTTCTCAAAGACCACTGCAAAAGAACCATGATGTGATGAGGAAAAGAATGAATGCTTATCCATACAAGTGAAGGGTTCTCAAAGTCCAGTGCAACAGAATTTGTTTCTGATGAAGATGATGGTGATGTTGATGAAGGTTCGTCAACAGAAGTGAGGGGATCTCAAGATGATGATGAAGAAACTTAAATAAAGAGAAAATACTGATAATGTATCCGTCAGATTTAAGAGTGGTGGTTCCCAATTCCCACTGCAGTGAACAGAGCGAGGGGATTCGAAATGCCACTGCAACGGAGCTCGGACTCCCACGTAAAAAGCAGGTGCCAAACCAGCTCGCCGCTGAAATGAAGCACACGGCAGAGCTTTCTTTTCGACAATAAGCTATTAGCCCTTCCACCCAAAGCTATTTTTACACAGTATCGCCCACATCAATCTCCAGCGGTGTACTTACATTCAGCCGATCACTGAGCGAGAGACGAGCCTGTAACAATCTTAAGAGAAGCTGGAGGTTCCTCTGCTATGGGTTTAGGATCAACACCACAATACGCCACATCTTTACAGTTCAGCCTCTCTAACGCCAACGATAGGGTTATATATTAATTACAGAATGTAGCCTGGGTCACACAACAATCGAAGCATCACTAGAATGCAATGCGTCTGTATGTTTTATTATTGTTCATCATTAACATCGATCTGCTCGGGCTTTAACGTGTTCTCGAGCAATGAAAGCCTATTTTGTTTATTTTGTTCAATAAACTGATTACAGAGAGAACAGGGGGGTCAGTGATGGGATTACAGCTGGGGTCCCTGAGCACCTCAACTATTAATCCTGACCCTCTGATCCGACCGAACGGTGGGGTGATCTCCGACACGTACCTTGCCACTCAATATTCCGGTTACAGCAAAATCACCGCGTTTCTATGTAACAAAAACAAGGCCCTGGCCTTTAAGGGATTCCACCCAAATTTGTGGAGCTACGGCATTCCCCGTGGAATGGGAACACCAAGCGAAGTCGGACAGTAGCCCACCTGGAGGGGATATGGGGTCGTCCTCTGCCCTTTGTTCCGTCACTCCCGTAATGGATCCCTACGGATTATGCACTTGGTGCATTTTTGCGCTTTTTGTGAAAGCTGTCCTCGTTAAAAGAGCGTCACTTAGACGTGCAGCTCTTACGCAGAGTGCGGCACACTGAGAGTCCCGCCTCCTGAGATACAACTGGCTACAGATCATCATATTCCTAACAATAAACCCAGACACATGGTTCAGCACCACTGTTCACTTCCAGCTGGAGCGTCAGATAGTACTGGCCAATAGTGAGGAGTTGCTCTTTGGCTCCCATCCCAGAGCCGTTTTTCTATTTGCATAACTTTAACACAGAACAGTGTATTAGGATGATCTCCTCGGGCAGGTATGGGACCTGGTGTTGTGACAATGACGCGTGTGCCATGCGACCAGTCACGTGATGATTCAAACACGGGTTATATTTATTTCTTACTCATTTATCTTATTTGACTCTTATGAAACATCAAAGACAAAAACAAAATTTCCACAAAACGTCTTGTGGTATGCGTCTATGCAGGTTATTTTGGATAAAACATTTTTACCTTCTGTGTGTGTTAAAGTTCCCGATTAAACCTTTAAAAAGCAGCTGTTCTAAATGAAGAACACGTGTGATTGATTGGGGGTTTTGGTTTGATTAATATTTTGCTTGTTTTTTTGTTGTTGTTGTTGATATTGTTTGTCTTCTATTTAGTCTATGTTTGTTAAGTTACTTTTAAATGGACATCACGCATAATACATCCCCTCAAACTTCTACATGAGTCCATTCATACAGAAAATACCTTTTAAAATCTGTAAAAAAAAAAAAAAAAAAAAGGATTTTTACACACACTGGCATGGAATGGTTGTCATACTCACAGAGATGCTCATTTATAAATACACTGAAACCGTTTCTTTATTTATTTCCGGAGTTGTGCGTTGGCTATGTAGGTCTCTAATTCTGAAGGCATATGACTCTACAGTACCATCCTGTGTCCCATCGCAAAGCTGCAGTAGTTGATAGCGCCACCTAGTGATTCAGAGACAACGCCACAGCCACACATTTTGATAGCGGCACCAGTGACTCATCAGCGGCCACCACGTCTCCTGTTCCTTTGTCACTTTTCTCCTGATGCCTTGTTGCCTAATGTTGTGGACAGCAACACCCAGTGCCCCAGAAAGCACCTTAAAACTGCAAATATGGACAGTGCCACTGTTGGAGGATACTGAAGAGCATTTTAATGCCACAAGTGTTTACAGATGAAGACTACTGGTCCCCTGTTGCCGACCGCCTTGTCTCCTGGTTCCACATTGCTGGTTGTCTGGTCTCCAGCATCAGTCTCAGTTCCTTTCTCGGCCATCATCTCAGTTCACTTTCCAATAAGTACTCCAGTTAGGCCACAGTCTCAATCACTCGACAAACATGTGTCTTTTGTTATTATGATAATGTTCTGCTAGCAGACCATGTTACGATTCTTGGTTGGTTGTAGGTTCTGCAGAACTGAAATTCACACGGACTAGGCACTCCAGTCGAACTGGGAGGGTTTTTTTGCTGTGGTAAGTGGCTTTGAAAGACAGAAGCAGTTATCATGTAAAATGTGTTTCAGACCACCTCCTGAAGTAGTTTGAGTAATCAGATTTAAAATGCATTTTAAACATGTGTTGGATGGATTTACATTTACATTTTATGTGGCGTGGCTTTTTCCAAACATGTTCCTGATACATAGGAACATTTGCAGAGCTCACAAGGCTTGTTCCCACTTCCTGAAACATGCAGATTCTCTATGATTGTACAATAACAACATTGTTAGTGGTAAGCTGTTTTTCTGAAATAAATTTACATTTGTGAGACCTTGCAACCGAATCTTTTACCAGCAGGTGGAGCTGCAATTCTAAGCCAAAATGTAAGAGGCCTTTTAAAAATATAGTCGCCTGTTCATTAAGTAATAGGGAAAAAAAGTCAAAAGGTTTTTGAAGCAAACCATTACTGTAGGAAATGATGTGTAATACACTAATGTTCATTTGGCATATATATATATATATGCCAGAAGCTTAGGAGCCACTACTGGTGCAAATCCTCTCTCATCAATAAGGTAATCATATTTGTGTGTGTGTATTAGGCCTCCAGTTTTACAATAGTTTGTAACAATTATATTTGTTGGAAAAAATACATAAAGTACATAAAGCCCTGTTTCCATTAAAGCATGCTAAAGCTTGATTATGTAAACACTATAACTGCAAATAAAACATCACATTCTGAAATTGAGAAATTGAATTGAATTATGACAAAAATATATGGTCATTTTGAATTAAAAAAAAAAATCAGAACAGGAGCAGGAAATTGCATAATGATAATAAAACACTTTAAAGCTAATTAGGTTATTTGGCAACAGATCAATAATTTGTCACAGTTCATAAGTGCATCTGTGATGGTATGTTGGTGTTTCAGTGCACTGTGGCATGGATCGCTTGGAACACCAGGAAAGTCACGACTAATGCTGATATATACAAAGTCTGGAGCAACATATGCTGCTATCCATGCGACGTCCTCAGTTTAGTAAGAAACTGCCAAATAGAAGAGCCAGGTAATAAACCAGCCTACATGCAGTCCAGACTAGTCCACCATTAAAAAACATATGGCACATGAAAGAAAAATAATGGAGGACCCAAAGTGTTGAGTGCCTTGATTCTATATCAACAAGAACAGTACAATACTTCATTTCCGAAACTTCAGCGACTGGTGTTCTCAGATATATAAACTTTCCAGAGTGCTGGTAAAAGAAGAGGGATTTGCGATGGTATACATGCCCCTTTCAACTCTTTGAAATGTGTTTCTAGCATCAAATTCAAAAAGAGCATATAATTTACAAACAAAAATGAATGACTAAATTTCAACATCTGATGTTATCGTTGTGCCCTGTTCAGTTAAATATAAAATTAACATGATTTGTAAATCATCGCATTCCAACAGGATTGTAAATAATGACATAATGAATTTTTTATTGGAAAAACAAAAGTGCATCAGAAATTAAACTCACTTGAATTGTTGTCAGGTGGCTACAGTGAAAACAGAACAATACAGTACAAATAAAACTACATTTTAAAGTTAAACTGTTTAAATTAGTACAAAACTGTACAGAGTCTTCTTACAATATTTACACAATGTGTATTCGTCATTACTTTAAATGGTTTCATCTTCTTTCAATAAAAAGCAAACAGTACCATGAACTGTATATGCTTTAGTCCCATTTCATAGAGGTTGTAGTGTCACCAAGAATTATTGGGAGTCAGTGCAGTTTACTGACTAGCTCAGCTAACTTTGACGGTGAATAAACACGGCAAGTCCTCTTCGATGGGATTGGAATGCCAATAGTCCATAATTTTGCGATATTGAATCGTTTAGCCGTTTTCACTTTCCGAAAATACACTAACTTATATAGTCCTCAGTGCTTCAGGTCCACTCCAACCTATGTATTCATCAACACAGGGGATGACCAGTCAAAGAACCAGATGACTTCAAAGCTGCACAATAAATGCTACAAAAAAGAAAAGATATGGAGCCAAATGAGGCTCTCCTTCATATAAAACATTCTTTTGTTCATGTGAAATTTTTACGCTCAGAGGAAAAGTCAAAAACATACAAAAAAAGCTGCCTTAAATATGCATGTGCTAGATCATCAGGAAACGAGAGTGCAGGTGCTGCGGTCTATGTGTACATCTACACTTGGCTGTTTTTCACATGTCATTGTCGTAGTCTCCAGTCATTCTTCGTGCATTCGAAGCAAGGAAGATATCATTCTCGCGCGGGCAGTCGTAGTGGCAAGAGCACGTCTTAATGAACATCATCTTCCTCCGGAAGGAGTCTCCCTCAGGGCAGTGGAATTCCACCTCTGCGGTGATGGTGGTCTGTGGAGTGCAGCAACGTCCGTCTGTACACACTCCACAGAACTTGGGCTTGTACATCCGCGTGCTCTGACAGCCAGACAGCTCAAAATGCATCCCCTGCTGACTTTTCGGGGTCCGTACACATTTTTTGCCTTTCTGTAAAGAAATTGTGGAGCATATTGAAAAAAAAAACCCTAATGAATATTGAAAGCGTTTTGTAATTTCCAATGGTTGAAAATGTTATTAATTTAGTAAAAGTGCTTTTTAGATTGACATCTGCTGCATCTTGCACTATGAAACTCTGGAAATGATGCACTATGGAAAATTTTAATCAGATTAAAGCTGATTAAAGTTCCACCTTCCCTGTTCAAATTTGCTATAAATAATTGCCCCCCTGCATTAATGCCTTAAATTTCACACTCATGCTTTATAGGGGTTGCATGATGTTTGGGAGGGGGATTGGGGGGCACGTGTGTAGTCCGTCTACAACACATGGTGCATTAAGTTCCGTTTTTCAAGCCAGCGCATGTCGCGATAAGGCATTTATATTTAAATATTTGGCTGTTCAGAGCAGGGGGGCCATAAGAACCGCCTATGACTCTAACTGATATCCCATCAAACACCTATGAAATGTAATCTTGAGATTAATCTAGAAGACTTGATCAAATATCTAAACATAATCCTAACGTTAACTTGAACACAGACCCTAACCCTAATCTTGGTGATGATCTCAGGAGATACTCTAGGCAGTTGTGAGAATCTTCAGATCATCCATAAGGGACTATCATGTAGCATAAGTTAGGCTTAAGTCTCTTCACCTTGATGATGTTCTCTTGGTGGACTTGGCATGGCCGGATCATGCAGATGCGAGTCTGCCGCTCCAGCTGACATCGCTCATTGTCGTTGGTGACACGAGAGGAGACGCCCATTCCACAGGTGGCCGAACACTCGCTCCACTCTGTGGTCTGCACGATGCAGTTGTCCCGCGGACTCTCGGGCTCCGGGCTCTGCAGTTTCCGATACACTGAGGTGTGAGAATGGAGAAGAGGAGTGTCAAATGTAAAACTATCATACCCTTTTAACAAAATAGCTTTAAGTTTTATACTGTACAAGGTGCATATCAGACAAGGTGGATGGCAATGCAGTCCCATATAATGCTGTACTGAGTAGGATATGTGCATCCACACAATAAAAAATACATTAAAAAGTACTTGCCAAGGGACCTACCAGCCTTGGCTGATTGGAATGAGTCTTCATGGGGGATCTCGTCACACACCCACTCCTCACAGCACTTGCCAGGGATCTGGATGCGACGGGGGTATGGGCAGTCCAGAGAAGGCAGGCGAATGTCGCTGCTGCAGGTTGGCACACAGCCGATCTCGCCATTCATGCAGACACACTGGTGCTTGCAGCTGGGCTGGAATGTCTCACCACTGCGGTAGATCACTCCACCCAGGTCACACATCTGGCCTTCCTGAGCTGCCATATGAAAAAGGGAACAAATTCACATTAAATACAGCTCATCAGGACCTCTTTTAACTTGGGCCAGTGTTTCTTAATTCTCTATCAGGCTCAACTTTTATCAAAGCCTTCGTAATTGCAAGGAAGTTTGTCCAAACAAGCATGATTATGAACATGTGTCCTTAATCCTATCCGGTTCTGAGTGCACACAACAGGCAGGTCAGGAAACAAACCAGGCTTAGAACGGTGTAGTAGAGTTCATGTTTATGTGTCTATTGAAAGAAGTCAGCTTCCCAGCAATCAATGATCTAGGCCTGAACAGTAGTACTAAAATAGTATCATAACACAAATATGTCAAATTCTTTTTTTACCACAGTCAAATTCAGACTTTACTGAAATCAATTCAATTCCATTTGATTTACATATCAATTTTAACAAACGAGGTTAACAGAAAGTCTGAGACCCAAGTGAGCAAGTTGAAGAGGCGAGGAGAAACTCCCCTGAAGCTGGAGGGAGAAACCTCAGGAGGACTAAAGGAATGATATCTTTAAAAAAGAAAAGAAAAAGCAACACACCACTCAACTGTGCAACAGTGCACATTCCTATGATGCAACCCATCACCATGCAACAATGCAAAGCAAAGCCAAAACCCACTTACCCACGCAGACGCCAGTTTCCGTGTCACTCAGCAATGCGTAGTCACAGTAGAGGTCCCTATGGTGGTCACAGGGCTCCAGAAGAGAGCAAGGCTCTCCCGCCTGCCTGGCACACACCTTACAGCAGCCGCAGCCGTCCAGCACCAGGCTCGTCCCGAACGGGCAGAATGGGGTCTCAGCAGGGCAGTCACAGGCCTGGGAACAGTCTTCGCTCAACACCTGAATGAGATGATCAAGGGCATTAGTGTAGAAATTGAGGGGGCATCTCCACAGGTCTGTCATAGCTATCCGTGAGAGCATTTAAAAATTAGACTGAATTTTAATGTCGACTATTTGCAGCATGTATATATATATAAGAAATTATATGATTATCATTTCAAAATTCCTCAGGGCTAACTTTGCTTATATTACACAGCTGAAACCAGTTACCCCTCTTTAAGTCGTTATACGGAGAGTTTAGTACCTACAAATAGCTGCGCATGTAAGAAAGATCAAAATTCAATGTCACATCACATTTTTTGTGAGACGCAAATATGTCACACGAGACCTGATGCTGAAATGAGGAATACTACTCACAGAAGTGCTGTAGTTTTTAAATGAAAGCTACCGTTGTGTTTCTAAATGTTTCTAAAAGTACAAACTGCTGATCAATGCTAATGGCTATGAATATGAACAAACAAAGCGGAGCTAACTAAGGAATTGTTGCTCTGAATACACACCAGTCCACTTACTCAACAATCCCCACTCGATTTCTTCACTGACATTCATGACATACAGTGACTCAGTTCTATTGTACGTTATTACTCTACACGAACCCTATTGGGATCCAGTGACTCTTGAACAGGCATTAAACTTCTGGCAACAACACGTAACAGGGAGGATAACGGGTACATTTAGAAGCGTGCACATTAACGTAAGCTGAGAAGCGATGTGTGCAGAGAAGAAGAGAAAAAAGTTAAATAAGTGCACTATTATACATTGACGAACAGGGAGAACGACCACCACCTACCATCTGAAGTAGAAGCAGAAGAAGGCAGGATGTGGTGAATGTTGTCGTGGCCATGTTTAGAAGAGTGGAGAGCGTGCGCTGCTTCTGTCTTGTTTTCCTCTTTGGATTTGCGAGTCCGAGCTTCATACAGGGCTGGAGCGGGAGAGAGAGCTTAAATAGCAGCAGGACGGGGTGTAGCCAGGAGGGGCGAGGTCCTGCCACGCGACCCAGAGGGGTGAAAATATCTAAATTCCATATGGGCTGCCAATGTTCGGGCATTCAGACTAACCTCTCAGTCAACCATATCTCACATTCCAGAGGATTATACCTGTGACTTTCATCTGGTTTCCTCATTATATATATATATAGAGAGAGAGAGACATAGAGTTATATATATACAGAAAGATACAGAGAGTTATATATAGTTACTATTTCTCATATGAGAGGAGAGAGAGACGTACTATGGTAACCATTACATTACTTACAAAACTTCCCACTGACTGTGGTATGAGATTAGGCTAGACTTGTGGCACTCTGGACATGCCCTCACTAGGACACTGTGAGTGACTGAGTTACAGGCAGGTGTCAGACAGACAGACAGACCGGCTGTCAGACTACTATCTTCCCAGACTTCTGTAGTCCCATGAGCTAACAGAGATCCAAAACAAGATCATTAAATGTCAAAAACAGCCTGTTCGCCACTTGTCCCTCCGTCCCTCCCATCCCCTCTCTCCCTCCTATCCCCACTCTCCCTCCTTCCTTCCATCTCTGTCTCTCTCTCTCTCTCTCTCTCTCTCTTGCTCTTTCTCACTTTCTTTGTCCCCCCCCCCCCCACACA
>JBBKCR010153015.1:7499-17743 GCA_037577295.1 Ladigesia roloffi
AGCAAATCAACTCAAAGCGAGCTCTGTGAAACAAAAGTAAGCATGGTTACTTAAACACATTAATTGAGCTGAATGAGCTATGTAAAATGATGATGTGTACCTTGATACGTTGCATTCAAAGTCCATTCCATCATACAGCGAGTCCACAAAGCAGTTGGAGCTGCCCAGTGTGGAGAGGGTGTGCTTGGCTATATCAGCACTGTTCATCAACTTCATCATTGCTCTGGGGTTACTGCTGACCTCTTGCTTATACAACCTGGAGACACATGTATGAGAATCGGTCACTACACCCACACCTCCCCCTGCACACAGGAAGTAACCGGACATACTTTTTGAACTCAGCAGCCAGATGCTGCGCCAGGGCAAGTGTGAAGCTCTCTCCCCCGATGCTGTGGTCTGTGCGTGTAGCAAGAACTCGGTACATCCCACTGTTCACCTCCAGAGCAGTCACGCTCAGTGATGTGCCACCAAGCTTATACACGAGAGCATGGCTAAATGAAGAATGAGAATTTGAGTTAGAAGAGAAGGTTTTTTAAAAATATATGCAAGCAGTTTGACTAATCACTTAATAATTCATGTTGTAAATAGATGGGACCAAGATCATGATACATACATTACATTTATTGTTTGGTAATTGATACTGCAACACCTACCATTGTCATACTGATATTGTAAAGGACAGCACTGAATGCTTTTACACAGCCTACTTTTAACTGTGCATTGTAAGCACCTGAGAATCTACATTTTTGGTAAATTAATACAGATTACTCATTTCAAATTCGTTTCATCAACAACCAGGTGTTGACCTAAGTGGTATGCAAGTACACACTGACATAAGTAATGTGAAAATTCAAGGCACTTTTCTGTATTCATTGCATAAAAACAAAACTAACTTAAGGAAATTCTTAGGGCATCCCCCACCTTCCCCAAAACCCTCTGCTCACATTGTGGGGCAAACATTTATTTATTTATATTTTTAAGACATGAGATTTATGATTAAAATTACAAGTCTCACTTATACAGTCAGACTGTTTTCTACATATTCACGCTGGTTGCCACAGTAATAACACATGTGTGAGTACACTTACTAATTTTGCATGTAGGTCTGTGAGCATAACAAGACCTTTTAGACTCCATACCTCTTTCCTGAAGGTGACTCCTGCCCAACACCATAGGCCAAAAGGGCAGCAGATGGTTCGTGGATCAGTCTAAGTACATTGAATCCAGCCCCTTCTGCAGCATTTCTGAAACAAAAAAGAAAATACACAATTCCTTTTAAAAAAACGACATTCTACTGACCGTTAACATACTAATGTATATTCTTTTTATTTGTTGACCTTGAAAAGGTGCCCACCCCTCCATTTTACCCCCTCACATCTAAAGCAGTTCCTTACCTCAATGCATTTTTCTGCATCTCTCCAAATTCAAAAGGCACAGTGATGACAGCATCTTTAACATCAGAACCTAGAGCTGACTGGGCAGTCTCTGTGGAAAAAGGACCAACATGATTATGACTGGAAAATATTAAAAACTATTATAGAGTTACATTTTCAGTGTTATTTTATAACCAGTACCTCTAATACTAGTATTAGTATAATATTCAGTCAACTCACCTTTCATTTTGTGGAAGATCAATTTAGCAACCTCTTCAGGGGACACATACTTGGTTGTTTCTCCAGTGTCAAGTTCATACATTGGCAAGTCACCTTTGTTAACAATCTTTAAAGAGACAGGGTGAGCAGAACCAGTGAATAAAAGATTGTGGCCCATGTAAAACAATATTTATGCCATTTACTTCCAGAAACATTCCAGCCATAATTAAACATGGATTTACCAGTAGCCTGTTTTATTTTAGTATTTTTTATACAGATACCTACTGTGCATTTGCTCTCTTCTGTGTGTGCCTGAGCCTCTGGATCATCATGCCTAAGAAAAGAAAGTACAATATTAAAATGTTTGTTGTCATAAAGCAACATTGGAATAAACCATTAACATGCCTACCAACGCAAGTCATGAAAATAGCAGTTTGTAGTTACAATAATGACACTGGGTACAGCTGAATGCATTAAACGTTTCTTTTAAAAAGAAGCCTTGTAAACAGTAATGTACAATCCACCCCTCACAATTAATCAGCTGTCTTTTTAAAAGGCAAGTTCGTTTACAGTCCAATTAGTTTCCATACACAAAAACCAATTCAAATTGGTCTAAATAAATTAAAATAAGTGCATGAACTTAATACACAACATTAACACTAGTGATGCTCCGATCGATCGGCGGACGATCAGTATCGGCTGATAATCAGACTTTATGACTCGATCGGAACTCGTTAAACTCGCTGATCTTAGGAACAGATCACAATTGATGAGGTCAATGCGGGAGGACTAGGGACGCGGTCGCCTAATTATAAAAGACAGAAGTATGGATGAACTCACACACACACACACACACACAACTCTCTCGTGCATGCACACACAGCACGAGACAACTCTCTCGCGCACGCACACACGCACACACACAACACGCGCATGCAGACACACACAGCATGAGACAACTCTCTTGCGCACGCGCACACACACACAACACGATAGAACTCTCTTGCGCACGCAGACCCACACCACGAGAACTCTCTCGAGCACGGGCACACACACACACACACACACACCACGAGAGAAATCTCTCATGCAGGCACACACATGAGAGAAATCTTGGATGCGCGCACACAAACACACACACACACAACAGGAGAAAACTCACACATTAGCACACTTACAACAAAGGCAACATTTATAGTATTACTTTATCTGTAAAAAGTGAACGGTTATATAAACTTGAAGCATCAGAATCGGCATCAGTATCAGCCGATCACCTAATCAGTACTTGGCAAAAAATCCTGATCGGAGCATCCCTAATTAACACCCACCAACACGAGAAGATGCATGAGAAGAAATATATGTGACATACCGTCGGCCAAGGATCTGCTTCACTTTAACTACAGTATTGGCAGCATTTCGTATCCTGCCCTGCTTTGCTGCAATACCAACAATCTGGAGAAATACAGGAACTCAATCACATAACATTCACTTAGTTGTGCTACATCATTAACATAAACGAGATTCTGGATGAAAGATAAATGTTTAGGACAATATATGCTAATTTTTATGTTTTTAATGGAATCATAATTAAAATGTATTGCAGAAAAACAATGGAATGGAAAACAAGAGAGTGGGTGCTGTGATGGTTCTCTACTAGATCGCTGACAATTATCAGTTTGTACATTATGAGAAAGAGCTTAATGGTGGATGATGCTCTACCTGTTCTGTGTCACGGTAGGCCACTACAGCAGGTGTGACTCTGTCTCCTGCATCATTAGCCACAACATCTGCTCTCCCATCCTGAGAGAAGGCAAGACCAAGGTTGGTTACTGTGGCTGGAAATGTGTGTGTAAGCTCTTGCAGCCTTAAGTGAGTTAAGATGCTAAACATAAGATAACTCTTTATTATTCCCAGGGGTGGGAAATTTGCTTTATAACTACAGCATAAACAATAGAATAAAAGCTACACAAGATAACAGTATAGTAAACTATACAATTAATACAAAAATAGCAATGTAGAAGTTTCTGTTTTTACATTTTAAACTGTCCTTTATCTTTAAGTGCACTCATTAACCGTTTAATCACTTAATAGCTCGTTAAATGTCTAACACCTTACAATTTATTGGACTGTAGTGATGAATTATAAAACAAACAACATTCCTTAAATCTATTTGTTAGCAAAGAATTCTGAGTGAAGTAAATTGAACAACTTGCTAATATAGAAAGTCTCAGTGCATGCAAAATTATGATTGGTACATGTATGTATGCACACTGTGGATCTATGTATGTAAACAGCGGATATACGTGTGTGCTCTGTGTATTTGATATATGTATTTAGGTATGCACATATTGGATCTAAACAGGTACGAAGAGGGTGTATATACTTTATCTTTCATCACTGCATATAGACCATCTAATTCAGTATATACTTAAAACCACTATTAATTTTGTCAGGGTACAGAATGAATGAGATCAGCCACATTATTATTAGCTCAATGCTAACTAGCTAAGGTGGGTATGAGAACCACTCAGTAGACAGCATTACAAACGCGTACAAAAGTAACGAGCGGTTTCAGGATATTAAGGCTCACAATATGTATCTATAAAGTACTCTAATAAATACAGATTTACCTTAAACACTGCAACACAGGCACAAGTGTAGCCAAAGTGCACCCCAATCGCAGCCATGCTCCCTGCACTGCCGGAACCCACGTGGCCTATGCAAAAAAGGGGCGGGGCCTTCAACTTTAGCCAATAGCAGCGACATATACACTACAGGCCAACTCCAGCCCCCGGAGCGATCGCGCATGCGCAGAAATAGGTAGTTTTTTCTATACTTTTGAACACTGTCAAATGGTGCTGAACGTGCAAACTCACTTTAAACCTACAATTAAATTACAGGCCTATTCACCCACAGAGATTATTTGACGATTAAGGTTTTCAATCAAACGTGAAATGTGATGGGGTTATCTGTTTCATGGTGCCGAAGGGAGGCTTCTTTGCAGATTTAACAGCCTCTGCTATTCTTGGAAGGCTTTCCTCAAGATTTTGGAATTTATGCCCATGTAGAGCATTTATTTGCATTTTATACCATGGACTGCATTTATAATACCTATGAAATATCAGGAACACCATATGGCCAAACATTGATAGACAAGTTACATAAAGACTTGAGTGTGGAAGAAATTGAGTGGCCCACACAAAGCACTGACATTAACCCCATCCAATATTTTTGGGATAAACTGGAACAGAGATTGATTGAGAGCCACGTGTCCTTGTCCAACAGTAGTGTCTGGCCTTATAAATGCTCTACAGAATGAATAGGCGCAAATTCCCCCAGATGCTCCAGCTTTTCAAGAGGCATGGAAGCTGTATCTGCAAAGGAGGGATCAACTCCATATTAAATATGAATTTGCATGCAATATAATTCAAGTCCTTGCTATTATAATGAGCAGGTGTCCCAATACATTTGTCCACTTAGTATACATTTCAGTATCAACTGTGTTACGTGTGGAATCTGCTAACTATCTGATTAGCTCAGAGTAGTAATGAATTTCCCCAGTTGTGCAACTGAAGGGTGCATAATCCCGCCAAAATTCAAAATATAACGGAAATCTAAAAACGGCGCTGAACCGTTAGTTGAGGAAAACATTTTTGCTGTTCTCACACTTATTAGGTAATAATTTTAACACCAATGTGTCTCATAACATTTGTAAGGCAAATAGTTTACGTGCACTGAGACTAATTTGCTTCTTGAGCTAATTTATCCTAACCTAAAATGAAAGTCAACTTGTTTCTAGCCGGGCTAGCTGAGCTTAGCATAGCACATGTAAATACCGAGATGTGTTCAAACAAAGTTATAAGTAATTAAATTATTAACACAAAGACAGACATAATACATGCAAATTGTGTTCCTGTTAATTAACATTACAATTAGCTGTTAACGTAGCCTTACCTTTTAAGTTAACATTAGCTTGTGTGTAGGGTTGTGTCAATATTTGAGATTTTTGTTTGAAACATCTGAGACAGCAATATACACTATATGGACAAAAGTATTGGGACGTTCAAATACATAGACTTCGTCATGGAGCTGGTCCCCAATTTGCAGCTATAACTGCTTCCACATTTCTTCTTGGAAGGCTTTCCACAAGAGTTTGGTGTTTCTGTTGAGAAATTTGTGCCCATCCACTCTAGAGCATTTATGAGGTCAGGCACCTATGTTTGAAACAAAAAAGAAGCTACACTAAATCTGAAGAGAAAATGTAATGCTAAAACAAGGTGATACATGAAATATATATATATATATTTATGTGTGTGTGTGTATTCAAATAAACATTTCTAGCATAAACTCTAAATATCTGAAATGTGCAAATATACAGAATAGACTATGTGCCTGTTAACTCTGGCAGAGTTAAGAGTTCTTTTTCCAACTATAATTGTCTGAATGTGTGTTTATATTACATCATATAAAAGTTCATAATTATACCTATATCTAACAAGCATCACCAAAACAATGACTTGTTTTTTTAACACTGTGTAAAAACAAAACATATTTAAGCTTTAAAAATAAGTTTAAATGTGTGCAAATGTACAGATTACACTATGTAAAATTAAACATTTAACATTGTTTTCAATTCATTGCACCGTTTCTTTTTAACAGTAAGTAAAACCAAAATTTGTTTAAGCTTAAAGGTTTATTATCTATTCTGTTCTGGACCACCCATGTCAGTTTGATTCCAACTGATCAAGCAATGTTTTTCTCGTTCCTTTTTGCCTAGCACTTTTTAGCTTCATGTAACACTCCTGATGGTGGCAGTGAAATACAGGTTCAGAATGAACCCACCTGACCTCACTGTGAAACCAAAGGCCAGGGATTGACATCATCGCCAACAAATCAGTTGGCAAGAAAGGCTCCACTCTACAACCAGTGAAAGACCAGCGCTGAATTTAGAAGCAGCTGATGGTTGGAGCAGGTGGTCGAGGGGGTCTGGGAGCTGGAGTCTGCACGAGGTAGTCGGCGCGTCAAAAGTAAAGCAGCCATGACTCTAACAAGTCCAATCGCCATCCTGTTCCTTTTATGTGTTTTTTATGCAGTTACAGATGCAGAGGAATGCGAAGGTGAGGTGGACGTCTTGCATGTGTAAAAATAACAACTCAACATGACTATTTCAGAGACGCTCAAGTGCATGAAGTTTCTAAACCAAGAAGTGTTTCCTTATGCAGTGTTGTAAGGCATGTTTCCCAAAGGAAAGTTTCAGAAACATTTAAAAAAATGTAAACAACTTGACAGTAAGATGTTTACAGACTGAAAATAAACAAAAATGAAACATGCAGTAAAAATATGTGGAAAGTGCTTTTCCTAAGCCATTACATCAACAGCGACTTCAATGACTGCATTCTTAGACAGAGAATGTAATATGGAGTTGATACCTCCCGTGCAGCTGCATGGCTTTTGGACTGTTTCTGTGGGAAACAGGCACATTCATTCTGTAGAGCATTTATGGAGTCAGGCACTGATGTTGGAAGAGAAAACCTGACTCGCAATCTATGTTCAAGTTCATCCTAAAGGTGCTGGATGGTGTGGAAATCAGGGCACTGTGAAGCCAGTCAATTTTTTCCACTCTGAACTCCTCCAGTCGTGTCTTAATGGAGCTCACTTTGTGAAATGAGACACAGTCATGCTGGAATAGAAAAGGTTCTTCCCCATAAAGTTGAAAGCATGGCATTGGAGCATTAAGATTGCCCTTCACAGCAAATAAGGGGCCTGGCCCAAACCACGAAAAATATGGGGTGTCCCACTACTTTTAGTTTAGTACATATAATGTAAGCTTGAGATAATCTGTAGTTACTTGGCAATAGTGGGTATTTATGAGTTGTTAACTTGGGAACTGAAGTTGTCCTGCGGCTAGTGAACTAAAGGAAATGTAGACATTTTTTAGTTGGTGCATTCGTATTATAGTTTATATGATTTTTTACAGTGTCAGTACCCAGCTTTGCAATGATTCCTGCCAAAAGCTTTAGCACACTGTGGAGCAATAATGTAAAGTCAGGATCTGGCTGCTTGCTAGTGCGAATTTGTAGTATTTTTAACAGTAGTTTTTTGTGTATTCTATGTAGTGTGTGTGGGATTTTTGGAGCGCCTCTACAAAGCTCTGGTGGCCTCGCATCAGGAGCTGTCTTCAGCACTCGTAGAGGAGGGGCTTATGAAAGCTTGTGCTGAAGCAACAGGGAAGGAAAACCGGCTTGTAAGAGATCTCACACACACACACACACACTGTAGAAACACATTTTTACTGTTCTTACTATTTGTGAGTCTTTGGGCAAGCTCTCTGTTTTATATCCATCTGAGACCTGGCCCATTCATTTATTTGTTCACCTGTATCTTCCTTAAGTTTTTGGAGTTACTCCATCAAGCCCTATTGTGTTCTGTAGAGGACATCCTGGACTTTCCAGTGATGTGTCTTGTGATGGGTTTGCATGCTGGGAACAAGGACTGCAATGGCAAGACATACATGAGGTGCAACAAAAGCATACATATAAAATGTACAGGGGATGTTCAATGACTTATAATTTACTGTTAAACTAAAATACATGTTTCGTTGTCCTTGCAAGCAACAGAAGCATGAAAAAAAATTTAATGTGTTATTGGGTTAATATCTTGGGTTCTTGGGTTAATATATATTTTTTACTATACTATACTGTATTCACATGGAAATCATCCTCTTGTCCTCTACAGTGGACATGCTGGGAAATTAAAATAAAAATATATTCAAATACATTTCAATTGTATGGTGAGTTTTAGGCCCAAAGAGATAGAAAATCAAAGTTCTCAGGAGATTAAAGCTTCATCAATCTTTCTCTCTCTCTTTCTTTCTTCCACGCTCTCATTCCTCACTCACTGTCTCTCACTCCCTTTCCTCATATCACAGTGTTATTACCTCGGAGCCTCAAGTGACGCAGCTGCCAAAGTAACCGGGGAGGTGAGTCGCCCCCTCAGTGCCCACGTCCCCGTGCAAAAGATCTGCCAGCGACTACAGCAGAGAGACCAGCAGATTTGTGACTTACGATACGGTGAGACCTCCTGCCTCCCCTGAAACATGATATGTCATGATATTTACTTTTTCTCATATGTAAAAAACAACAGTGGCGCAATATTTAAAAAAAGCTAAAAAAAAGCTGACAAAAAAATGACATAATGTATCATGACAGTGGTAAATACTGCTATGTTGTCCAGCCACAAGTGCTGGGATTACAGCTTGCCAACATGTCAAAAGGTGTAAACATGTTACTACTCAAATACTAATAACATCTAATACCACCTTCCATCCCTAGTCTCTACACTAAGATATTGGATTTGATAAAAATATTTGTTGTGATGGCAAAGAGCTTGGCATAGTGGGCTTCCATGGAGAAATGATACCAGTAGAAAAACTGCCAATGTGTGCATTTAGTGACTCAAAATGTCTATAATTGCATTCAGATGAACCAATATTTTAGCGATCATACTTCTGTTTAATTGTGTGTGTTCCAGAGCAACAGGTGCTGGACTGGAGCAGAGAGGCTCTGTTAAAGATGCGGGTGCTGGAGCTACAGCGTGTGCTAGCTTTGTGGGGAGAGGAATGCCGAGCGTGTGTGGAAAAGAACGACCTTATAGATCTCATCCAGGAGGTGGCCCCCAAACACAACACTGCACAGCCCAGGATGCATTCGGATGAGCTCTGAGGGCCCCTCATTCAGCTCTGAGCCAGGGCCCCTTTTTCAGTGGCTCTTAACATCTGCAAGGTTTATAACGTGTTGAGTACTGTGTTCTCACATATTCTATTTATTAATGTGTGAACTGTAGTGATTTGTAGAGCTGGAAACTTTTATGGATGTTCTGACTGGTTCTGTGACCCAAATTTTCTTTTGGAATAAACAGAGTGGGCGCTTCAAGTTGTTATCAAGTTGCAGCTCATCTTATATACTTATGTACAACATTTATGTGTGTATATGTCTGGATATTCATGTGATTTCAGGTTCGCGTGAGTATGAATTACATAATTGTGTGTGTCATATTTGTGACCTTCAGAGAGAAACGTATTGTTGTGATCAGAACATTAGACACACACTGAAAGAAGCACGCCCACACACCCGCAGACTGCTGATGTTTACATTTAGTATGTTGCCATGGTGATGATTAGCATTTGATTTCCTATTTCTGATGATCCACACGTTTTTGCTGACAAAGTTTCTATGTCATTGAGCCAGTCAGTTTCATCACTACCACTGTCTCTCTATATCCATCAGTCTCTACATTTCTTCTCTGTGCTCTTCTCTCTCATTCATCCCCCTTCTTGTTCTGACCAGTTCCTCTTCTCTCTTATTATAGCTGTTGAGAGAGTGAGAAGGAGGGAGAGAGAAGAGAGAGAGAGTGAGAGAAAGAGAAAGGGAGAGGGAGAGGGAGAAAAGAGATGCAGGCCTTGCCCACGCAGTGGAGTGGGAGACTGAGCCTGCCTCTCTCTCTCTTCCTCTCCCTCTCTCTCCCTCCCTCCCTCTCCATCTCTCCCTCTTTCTCTCTCTCTCTCTGAACCAGAACACACATACGCACTCACACACACACACACACACACACCCACACACACACACACACACACACACACACACACACACACAC
>JBBKCR010153032.1:0-17738 GCA_037577295.1 Ladigesia roloffi
ACATCGGGATTTATTTTCACCTGATGAGTCGAGTGACAAGGTCGGCTCACACATTTAAACAGCATGTTGCGTTGTCATCGAGCACTAGCGAAGGGCTTCTCCGCTCGAAAAATAAAATGCACCGGCTGACTTTCACTCAGCGCTTATGTAAAAATAAAATGAACTGAACTTTGAACTAGTTCAAAATTAAAATTGTGAGCTATGAACGTGAACAGTTCTTTGAGCATGTGTGAACTGAACTTTGAACTAGTTCATGAAAAGTGTGAACTTGCACAACACTGGAAGCTACATGTGTCTTCTGAGTGTATATATGGAATGTTGATATAAAATAGTTAATCTGAAACATATATCTATTGTGCCATATGATTTTCTGCATTTATCCCTGCACCATGAATGGCTTCTCTGGTAAACCATAATCTCGGGTGTCATGCAGAACCATTTAATGTTATAATTTTCTGTTAAGGAGCTTATGAAGGCAGATGTCTGGTTCCATTTACCACCACTGTGATTGATTTACTATTTTTTTTTAAATGGATAAAGATTCATTGCGGTTACTGTGTGCTATGATTTTGTGTGATGGTGTTAGAAACCACTAGAGATTGGAAAATGCTCAACAACTCGACTTGATTTGAGGCAGTTAGTGCCAAGCATGCTGGAGAGTAAAAGCGTCACATGTTAGCTTCATTAGCTTTGTAGCTCCAGAGCTCAAAAGAAAGGACAAACTTTAGATGCCCCTAAGCCTAGGCTGGTTAGCTACATTTTGGATATTTTTTTATAAACTGGATATTGTTAAAAAATGACCTGCACACACTGACAGCTGTAGGGTGGGGAGCTGAACCTTTAAAGTCCAAAAAACTTTTGTTTTGTTTATGGGTTCCTAAACGCAAAAACCCTTTATTGTTGTGAACAAAGGCTACCTATGTGCAACAGGCTAGCATGCATGGCTAACATCAGAAAGATGTCCATCTGAAATACTCGTTTAGTTTACTAGTTTACACAAGGACTATTGTGCTCCGTCCCCTTTCCCCCGCACTGGGCTGCCCTCGTGTTGTGATGAATGTTTTGAACCCTAGCTTGTTGTGTGTCATCATATCTCTCATTGCTTTATCCTTTTTGTCCGTGGATGCCAGATTTATGGACTGCATCCTGTTCCTTTAGACACTGAACTCCCAAGTTTTTCAATTCTTTGCCACATTCTTCAGTGATTCTCTGCTCCATGAGCATGCAAAGGAACTGTGGGTCACAGACAACCTATTGTGAATACACCCTAACAGCCTAAGTATCATCAGCCAGTGATCATGGCTCTTTAAATTCACATATTAGAATCAGGGCTCTCAAAATTTCCAGTTGACTTTTCATGAGATGGTTGGCACGGACAAACACTTGCTTGCAGCGTAAACCTAGTTTAGACCTCACTCGAGGTTTATGCTCAATTGAATCACTACCACCTACGTCAGTGCACTAGGGAATTATATCATAAGTTTTGTGTCCTATGTAGTGCACTATCCAAGGATGTGGAAGGCATTTGTAACTCAGCCTCATAGCCATGTGGAATCGAAATGGAGAATGGAGAAGCAAAATTGGAAAATCAGACAATTCCTAACCCTGCTCCACCCTTTAGTTTACTTAATGGAAACAAGCGCACTACCCCAACGTCCGTCTGGCCATTTTTTTTCTTCCCTGGCACTCCTCAGTCAGTTCCATGCATTTAGGAGTTTTCAGCTCCACTCGAAGTGAGATAGCTCCCTGGCTAAGAAGGGAGGGGCAGTTCCAGATTTTCTGCAAGCAAAGGGGAACAAAGCAGGGATTCCAAACATTCTGCTTCCCAGCACAGAAGAAAAAGCCCAAACTAGAGACGAAACCAATGAACCTAGACGATAAACATTTACAAGCCTCGTTACAGCAGTCGGACTCCGCAGCCTCACTTTCAGTGTGGAGACAAAGCAAAGACTTTTCTCCAAATATTTTTCTTATTCAGACGGAGGACCACCCAAACATGGGGGATAAAAGCTCTAAGTACCATAACCAGTGCTAACTTCAGTAGCGAGCTAGCGTCCTTCACACGCAGAAGCTAACATCTAGTCTTGAGCTACGGCCTTGCGATGCTCCAGCCACGTCCGGGAAACATCTGTGTTTTTTACTGTCACCATGGAGACAAGGGCATCCAAACAGTGAGGCTGAGGGAAAGAGAGAGGGAGGGAGGGAGAGAGAGAGAGAGAAGGAGGGAGAGAGAGATTAAAAGGGAGAGGGAGAGGGAAAGAGAGATTTAGGGGTAAAGAGAGAGAGAGATTGGAGAGAGAGAGTTAGAGAAAGAGAGAAAGGGAGAGAGAGAGGGAGATAGAGAGAGATTGAGAGGGATAGGGAGAGGGAGAGAGAGATTTAGCCGAAAAGCAAGAGAGAGGGGGAGAAACAGAGAGAGAGAGAGAGAGAGAGAGAGAGAGAGGGAAATAGAGAGAGAGAGGGAGATAGAGAGGGGGAATGGCTAAGAGATGACTCGGTCAGGAAAGTTCAGACAGGGCCACGAAGTAAAAAAAAACCCAACTGAAGCTATCAGCACATTCCTTACGGCTTGGGGTTTCAGAGACGAAAGAAACAGCACCGGCCGCTCATGGACATGGTGGTGGGAGGCGCATAAACAAAGAAAAGAGTGGGAATGCACAACGTTTAACATGGGGGCACCACAGCGGCCGAAGGGCTGACGAGGCTGAGGGAAAGTAACCTGAAACTAGTTTTTAAGACCACCCCATAGTGCACATGAAACGTGGGGTGGAGCGGTTCCTCCCCCTATTGTGTCTGTACAGGTATCCTGGCTAATAATTCTACTGAGGCGCCGGCAAGAAACCCTTACCAGCCAAAATAGCCACCAGTATATATTCCTGCAACAAGCTCAAAGTGTGTGTTTGTTGTATAAGCAGGTTACATTACATTAGTACTGCATGACTCCTACTGTGCACATTCATGAATACATACATATAAGCTGTTCACAGTGGGTTTGGTGGTTGAACCAGATATCTGTCTATAAAAGCTCCCTTACAACCAGTTATTATATGAAATGGTTCTGAATGTGCTGCCTGATACCTGAGACTTGGTTTCACCTTGGTTTGAGAAGCTTTGAGCCCAAAACGAAATCAATTCTTTGTGCGGGGTAAATGTAAGATTTCAGTTAAACACTCAGCAGGGTTATATATGTGTTGGAGACTTCTGGTTCCTTTCACCACCACTGTAAAGAAATGCAAGTTTGTACCATGAACCATTTCACACCAAGCCCATTTTGAATGAATCAGTTTACAAATTTGTCAGAATGCTCCTTTAATGGGGCAGCTAATATGTGATAAGGACACCATGGTTTTGATTCACAAGACTTCTAGGGGCACCAATGAGTCCCCACACACTGCTCCCCAGGCGCTGTATTCCTGGCTGCCCGCTGCTTCACTTGGTGTATGGGTTAAATGCTGAGAATTATTTTGTGCTGTTCATGTATGAGAACATGGTCACATTCATTTCACTCTTTCACTTAATAGGGGGAGATTGTTTCAGTAACAGTTTTGAGATATTGTGGTACTGATATTGGGTGATCAATTCTGGGATTCTATCTCCTCCCAAAGCAGGTACATCATTCCAGAGAAGTACACTGTCCTGCATTGGGGGTCCTATAACCCCAAAACACAAGTTTTTTATATAGCACACTGTCATACACAAGAGGTCATTCAATGTGCTTTGCAGAAGCAGAATACAAAATGAAACCACACAGAATTAAATGAAAATAATAGAAGAAATACAAGAATAAACAGAAAATCGATAAAAGAAAATTGAAAGTGCAGTCGTATAGATAAGTGCACTAATCATTCATGCCTTTAAAGTACGTGTCAGTGTTAGTGGTATCTGGGTGATGAGAAGCAATGCCCTACCTCCTGTCCATTTTCCCCATGCCTACCTCCAGTCCGCCCTCATTTCTCCTGCACCCCTCCGTCTCAGCAGTCTCAGAGAGGAAAAAAAGCGACAGCATTGCAGTCCCACAGCTGGAAGTGCTCATGCTTCTATTTTTGGTGCATTATAGCAGCTGTATGAAAGACATGCATAAAACTTCTCTTGACTCTGCAAAACGTTCAGGTCTTCTGTAGGTGCGAGGAGAGAAATGGAACCGATGAACCCCACATGATAAACCATTAAGAATCAGTTGAGATGTTCTCTTCATAAACAAAAGGGTTCTTCAAAGAACCATCCTCTAAAAGGAACTGTCAGGACAGAGGTTCTCAAAGTAACCCTGCTTGATAGTCCACTCCAGGCAATAATGATTTATTAGTGCTGTATACTTAAAAATAAAAGGTTTCACAAAGAACCACATACAGCAGGTCAGAGAAGAACCGCAGAGACGGTCCAGTTTATGGACTCTTGTGGTCTTTTGAGTCATCATGACCATTTGTGTGTATATAACCAGTTGTGTATAAATAAACTTTATTGAAGAACCACTGAGGAACTATTTTTAGGATGTATTGTTTCAGAGGACCCTTCCAGTTGGTTCCATTTGGTTCAGTTCCACAGTTAATGTTGAGTTCATTCAAGACCCTTGATTTAAGAACATTTTATGTTGTCTAGTAATTTTCAACACATCAACTGATTGCAAATGTGGCCATTTTAAGGTCATCTAGAAGATTCGGACTAGCAAATTTAAAGGGCCTAAATTAAAGTACCCATTTCCTGAATTTTTCTCATATTTCACTGAGGTACATTGTTTTATGTGATTCTTATGCAATTCTGTGTGGTCGTATTTTCCTGCCCCTTCCCATCCCTTACAATTAAACAAGCCGATTTGTTTTACTTGAACCTTTATGATTAAGGTGTAAAAGAGCTGTGATCTGATTGGCTGTCCTGTGTTGCGTCTCATTCAGAAAGCAGCCCAGTCTGAAGCTCTCCTAATAATTTCAGTAGGCGGATCCATAATGCCGTCGGCTGAACAGAAGGATATGTGTAGATGTGGTGGGTGCGAGTGGTCCCTGCAGCTTAAATAAATGGTGGGCTGTAGTGTGAATGGTAAAAACTTTAACAGTGAACATTAACAGAAAATTATTTATATACATAAAAAAACCTGATGTGGCCCCATAAGGCATATTAAATCAAAAATCAAGATCGGACAACAAAGCCAACTGGAGCTGACACTTGAGAGACAGATCTGGTGGTTTCAATGGCTGGATTAGCTGGAGGTGGAGTCCGCAGTATTCGTGCATTCTGGAGGGTCAGCCTGGGGCTAAACTCCCCAATGCCTGTTTGTCCCCTTTCATAATAAGCACATTGTCTCAGGCATGAGTCTTGAGGGGTGTGAGACCCAAGGAGAACAGATTGTGTACTGTACATTCATACAGACATGTTCCGTTTGAAGCTGCTGAATAAGGAAATAGACTGTGCTGGAGTAAAAAAGTTGAAATGTGGTTTTTGCAAGGTCCTGAAATATAAATAAACTAGGAACAACAGACATCATTAAAACATAAAAATATACAAAATGAAAAATGGGAAAAATGTACAAAATTGACTCTTTAAGCCCAGAAGTTTTATATGCAACTGCTGCAAGGCATAAGGATTTGTCAAGTATTTGTATATTTTTGGGCAAAATTTTAGTGACCGGTGGGATTGTCAGGATGTTCAGTTTAGTGGATGCTTCCTGCATCTGTTTCAAATTCCTAGCAGTCCAGTCTCCTGGTCCACAACTTCCGTTTGTCTTCTTGCCTCATCTGCTACGAAAACACCTCACAGAGATGGGTGGAGCTAAGTGGCTATCAAGTAAGAGAATTTATATGTAAGCAAGTAAAATGACATTAAGCTTTATTATTAGAAGTGGACGGGGACAACCAGTCCAACTGACATAAAATGATCTGTTCACAACAACCAACCAGAAATTTGTTAACAGAATATTTTGTCCACCTCCCAACAGTACCAAACAGTACCAAACCTCCCCACCTCCCCACAGTACCAAACAATGACCCCACAAGTGAAATGATGACCATCAGAACAAGATAAAAGCATGGAAGAGGACTTTTATTAATGATGTATAAAAAGGGATTCAGTTTATGCACCTTCCCTTATCTGCATCCATATTGCTGTTAATAGGTGATACTAAGTTGAAAGACGATATGACTATGACTCAAATATTCCTGTATCACGCAATAATACAGCTTTCAAATGTTTCAAAAAAAACAAAAACAAGGGGTGTGCAAATGAAGTCACAAATTAAGTTGCAACGTTTTGGGGTGAACAAGGGTTCTCCATCGCCTCATTAAACAATTCCATTGCACATTCGGTTAGTTATGGTCAATGACACAACTTGAGTAAGGAGCTGTCAGTGTATATCACATGTGGGGGAAACACACACACATAGGAACAAAAAAAAGGTGTAAAAAAATTGAGAATGGTAGAGGAGATTTCCATGGATTGTTACATGCACAGTGTCCTGCTGTCTCCAGAGGACACCTTGTCATATTCAAGTCACTTTCTCTGTCTGGGGGGGATAATAAATTAGATACTGTGAACTGCCCTGCAGTCGTGACGTGTGACGGATGATGGTAACGAAAGAAAGGACAAAAATCAAAATACAGTACAGTTGTGGGAATATAGAACATTTGTGATTATGAAAAAAAATATGGACCTTACTGCAAATGTGAAGAGGACTCACTACCTTAAAAAACAAAGCAAAGCTGTAGTTGGACCACTTGCTGACTTCACTGCCACCTCAGCAGTTTCCTTAATGGCCTCTTATTGGTGGGCCACGTACCGACTTCACCGGACTATAGGAATTCCGCACTGTGCCAAACGCATCTGACGCATTCCGATCAAACACCAAACGCTACCTCTGGACATTTGCGACTTACTGTACTCTTGCGACACTTGGAGAACGGGCTAACCTGAGACACTATACAGTCAAATTACTTCCTAATGGGATGATATTGGACATGTGCTTCATCTGAAGATTGAATGCAATCCACTTGCAAAGAAGTCTTTGGGTAAAACTCTAGCTGAGCTAACGGACTAAGAGTATAAGAGACTGATTAAAAAAAATTACAACCCCCCCCCCCCCCCTACTCAAAAAGTAGTCAATCATCTGAGACGAGTTTGGCTTCTTTTGTTTTAGCACTGGATCTAGGAGGCTAACATTGCAAACAAGTTAGTTAGCTAGCCAATTAGCATGGTGGTAGCTGTCTGGCAATCTTTATGAGACTTGCTTATAGTTATCTACTCTGTTTTCTGTGTGAATGGTTATTTTTTCAGATTAGCAATGCTAATATTGCAGAGAGTAGGTGTAAAGTTATCATCATGCTAATCAGCTTCCACTAATTGTTAGCTAGCCTGCTAAAACTAACGAAGCAGACACTGAACATGCCTTTGTTGATTGGCTATGTTCAAAGCTAGGGGACAAACTACTAACTGAAACAAACTATCACTTTAATTGACTTGTGATATACTCAGTAGTTGATATTAGCATCTTTCCCTTACTGCAGTTTTTTCATATAAAATTTTTTTTTTTGCTGTCCAGCAACAAACCACATATCGGAGGCTACCACCGAACCCTGACGCTGATAAATATCACTGTTTTGTGTTATTAATCTATGGTAAGAGGAGCATATTTTGGCTGGATATATGAACTGCATTGAACTGTGCTGGTGCTCTTGCTGTCAGGGCTCAGGGTTTGGGTGGGGGCCGGGCAGGAGGTGGGCCGGGGAGGCCAGGCGGTGCTCTGGCTGGAGGTGGTCCTGGGGCTGGCTGGGTTGGCTGGGCTTGTGGTGGTCCTTTAGGGGGTGGGGAGTGTGGAGGCGGACTCATTGAGATTGGGGCTGGGCGGTAGTCCGGCGGAGGTGGGGTTGGGCACTTAGCTTGTGGCGGGGCTTTTGCTGCCTCCTCTTTAACCCGAGTGAAGTTGATGCAGCGACCCTGAGGGAAGAGAAAAAAAGATACTTAGGAGACACTTCTAGTTTTCACTGTTCGTTTGCTATATTATTCAAATGCAATTACACAGCTGTGCAAAAGTATTTGACCAGCAATCATGCCTAATGATGCAAGCCAGAGCTGCATCGAAAAAAGAACACAATCAGAGACAGAAAAAGGACTGAGCACAAGTTCCCACTCTCCCAGAAGTCAGTAGTGGAAAGGAAATGTTGCATGTTTGTCCATAAGTTGATTCTGGAATTTGGACTTGTTCAGTACACCCTGTTTAAACCTGGTCTGACATGTCTCACAATGGAGCTCCTCATGGAGAGTTTCCTCACCAAAATGTTCTTGTGAATTGTTCCGCATGGATATGCACTGCTGTTTTTATCTGCTGCACTTCTGCTGCATTTTAGCATTGACCTTTGACTAGTAGACTGTTGCCCACAGCACACACTTGAGGATTTATTAGTTGGCTAGCCAGTGCACACTTTTTAGTAGATAATACAACAATGCAACAAGCCTTTACTTTTCCATTAGAAAAGTGTCTGAAAAACCAGTGCATATTTTATTGAAAATTATTATTATTACCCTAGTGACGCTTCAGTGGCTCTATGCTTTCACTGGCTGAATCCCAACAGGAGCTTATTCCCCCTGTCCTAATTTTTCCAGCTCCTTGCTGTGGCAAAGACGCATGGCTCTCATACTCCTTTTCTCTTTTTCTCTCCAATCCCTCTGTCTGGTTCATTTTGGCTGGTTCCCTGTGAAAACCACCAAGGAATTTGCAGTAACTTGTAAATTATGGGTAACAGAAAAAACGCTAGAATCTCCTATTAGTCAATGCCTTACAGCAGCGTTCCTAAAATGCAGCTTCACGAAGTAGGATTTTCTCCATTGTTCAGCTAAAAATGGACACGCATTCAACCTTATCTTAAATTTGTTCGGTTGGCATCGCTAGTTTTGAACCAGAGCTTTGAGTCTCATGTTGTTAGTAGATAACAGAAGGTTCTGACTTTACTGCATCACACAAACACCTCAAACCAGTCAGAGTAGTCTCTCATAGACAAGCTCATGTAGTTTCAGAGACAGTATGACACTGTTCGAACTGCATTGCTATATAATTATCTAAGCATTCCATAATATCTATAGGCATATGCATGTAGGAATAAACCTTTATAAATTATCTACGTCATAAAAGACTTGTGAAAGAATGCCTGGATGAATGTAACATAGCTGAAAACATATTTTTCAATTTTTTTGTATCTGTTTGAGATTTACATGCTTTTAAAGGATTTTGATGAAACATTTTCTAAACTATCTGTAACTACAAATTAGCAACTGCAATTTGATCTGTCCTTTAGAATGAAGATACTTCTTTAAAGCCATAACGGCCCTGATGCTGCTGTGGATTGCTGTTTATATGTGTCACATCGACTAGGTTGAGACAAACAGAACCCAGCAGATAATCCTAATGCCTTGAGCTAGCTGACCATCTAACCAATAATGATATCTGATGGTTTCCTAGTCAGGTATGTCTCACCTTTGATGGCCACACGGAACAAACACTTGCAGGCGACTTCACTTGCTATAAGCAGGATGAAGGGACACCTAGCAATAGCCTAGCATTAGGCATGCAGTTAATCCCATGCTAACATGTGCTTTTTAAACTTGTATGTTATATTTTATCCTACATGGAATGAAACTCAGACAAACAGTTTTTGTGGAGGTGAGCTGGGTGTTTGTTTTCCTTCATGGCAAAGAGATAAATATGTGTGACCTCCTGACATGCCTGCAATTATACACAGGCCCACAGAGCAGCCTGTTCTTAGCCCCGCAATGACGTGCTGGATGTTTGATGTGGCCCTTTTGTAAAGACGGCTGTATGCATGACCTCATTGCTTTACCCTGTGGATTTTGTGTGTGTGTACGTGTGTGTGTGTAACTTGAAGCCTCTAATTAAGGCCCCAAAGTTCGACCCACTGGGTTTCACGTCAGGACTGCTGAAGACTTGGGATGTTGATGGCGATGCATAACTGAGAGTCTGTATAGCTGAATAAAAGTGCTGGGCGCAGATGAGAAAAACAGACTGCAGTAAGATAACAGCCTTCTCTGTGGCTACACACACACACACACACACACACAACCACTGACTTACGTATGTAAGCATGAATGCTTAACCCTTAGTAACCAAATTTTTATGTTTGTCAAATTATGTGTTTTATATTAACTTTCCATATGCTTGTAGAGGAAAATAGCTGACATTCTAGATTCCTTGTGAAGGGGTAAATGAAGGTGAAATAGTCGTCAGAGAAAAAGTATTTAGTTTAGATTCACTATTTTACCATCATCAAAATTCAAAATAAACACCAAGAAAGTATGTGTAGGTTCACTGGTGGGTTCTGAGAATAAATAAATAGACTATGCTTGTGTTGGAGATGTGACATCTGAAAGCATTCACAAACACTCCAAAGATATCTGAGTCTGAACCACTACACCAAACCCACTCTGCAAAACTTAGTTTGAAAAAAAAAAAAATAAATAGAATTATAAGGGAATTTCCCTTCAGATAGATTGCCAGAGGGATGAACAGGGGTTGGAGATCAAATGTATGGGGTCTAGGAGGAGGAGCTCCAGGCTGTGTGCTTCAGACCTCTAGGTTCTGATGCATCTGTGGGTCTCAGTAAAGCTGCATTGTTATGATGTGGAAATGTGGAAGTCTTTATGAGAACATTTCGCTTCCTCAGGCCATGTGCTTGTGAATGCTGCCTTTTAGGGACGTTGCTATGGAATCTCAGAAAGTGACAGTGTGCCTGCTCAAAAGACAGTAGGGGAACTTTCACCACTCTCGCCCCAAATGCCAAATACTGTAATATTCCAGTGATGAAGTAGATAAATAGAATGCATTTCCATAGCAACATGGATTACATACTGAATATGTCGCATGTCGTCCAACAATAAAATCAGCATCGAGCTTCTTTAACACACAATGAATGGATCAGGGAAGACAGGGTCAGAGAAATGCAGTGGAATGGAGTTTGTTCGCTCTCTGAAGGTAACTGGAGACAGAAAACGATGTTTTCCATACCCTGAGAGAGAAAAAAGTAGGACTGGGCATTCCTCTGCCCTCTCGTCACCAACCGCAGGAGAGTGGTGTGAGCCATGCCATTACACGAAAGGGCGGAAATGATCCTTTCGGAATAAACTCTGCATCATGTAACCTTTTGCATGTGTGGACAATTAAAGTGATATTTCGGCAGAGCTTTCTGCCCATACACCAAATGTAGTCTGGTGTCTTAAATTTGCTTTTTTATCCTTGGCACAGCATGGTGCTAAGTGCACACCTAAAACACGACACACCTACAGCTGTCAAAAGGGAATTCTGCCAATATTGTCAAAATCCTATCCTGAATTCAGTGTTTGCAAACAGTCATTCAGAGTGCTTTTGGTATGGAATTGCATGGAATATGGAATATCATTCTGTGAGGAAGTTTTCAGAGGCAGATGCCTGGTTCCATTCACTACCACGAATATATAATTCTGATTCTTCAGAACCACCAAAGCCACTCAGTGCCCACTTAATTATGTAGGAAATTTTAAAATGTTGGTTGAATTTCCCTCTAAGTAACCTCTAGACATTCTGACACTGATCTTTATAAACATTTATGTGCTAAACTATTGCTTTAACTAAAGCAAATATAAAAATGCACATTGTCCCAAGACATTTTTGAAGCCGTATCCCATTCCCCTCTAGGCCCTGTCCTGTCCATTTGTTCCTTATTCTGCAAAACGACAACAGAATTCCAGTTTGAAAAAGCCACCTCTGCAAAGAATGCAGGTCTTAAACTACAGCCTGGATAAAATCCAAGTTACTGCCGAGACCTGATGGAGTGGAAGGTGTGTCGACTTTCACAGAGAATGGCAAACTCAGCATAAACCTCAAAGGCAGAACGTGTACCGAACACACATCTCCGGCAAAGTCTGATCTGTGCTTTTAACATGAAAGTTAAAAAGCATGTGGTCCATGTGAAAGTGTGAGGCTGGGTCTTCAGAAAAAAAAATGCAACTCTGTATGCCTGGAACTACTCCATGTCTCTGTTTCATTTTGCTTTTATGGACACTGATTTGAAGCAGGTGGCAGAAGTTGCCTAGGATGTGTCTTGGCACCAAAGTAACTTTGGGTGTTTTGCTGGTTGGGGCTGATGGACTTTTAATTGTTTAAAGTGCTTTGGAGAACCATCCACTAAAGGGTTCTTTAGGGAACCAAGAGTAGTTCTTAAAGGGCAGCAATCTAGAATGGCATCTTTATTTTTACGACTGTAGTGGGAAAATGGGTGTAGGGCCAACACAACTGCCCCCAACTAGCAAAGCAAACTGAGCTATGGAGACCTGCAGGCAGATGCTGATCGTACAAAGGATTACAACAAAACTAAAGCACAGCTTAAACAGATCTAAAGCCATTGCTTTGGTAACTATTGTAGTAGCTTGGGTGTCACTATGACACTTGGATTTTCGAGGTGGTTGTTAGTTTTTTGATGGGTAGTGAGTGTGGTAGTGCAGGTTGTTGCTAAGGTGAGGTGAGTCCTTCGCTATTATTCTGCACCTGCACAACAAGCAAAGCAAAATGATTTTTGAAGTATGGACTTGTAGTGGATCCTGACTATACAGGGGTTAATTGTATGAAATGTCTATTGTCTGAAGACGGACTTCACATTGTGTGAAAGATTAATGAGGAATGGACCTACAGAATTGCTCTAAACATTAGAGTTGCCTCAAGTTATTAACTTACAGTAGAAGTAAAAACATTTGTCGCCTCCCGAACCATTCTCTTTTTTAGTACATATTTGTACTTTAAAGAGCAGATCATACACATTTTGTTAGTGTCAGTGTTGTGTGGGCCATTAAATCATCCTACAATGATGTACAGGGCTGAATACTCACATGATCTCCTGGCTGTGGTCTCATAAGTGAAACTTGGTCATAACCACGACGAAACAGAGCCCAGATTGCATCCAGTTTGCCCTGGTGATAAGGAGGGGCGCAGTGAATACATTAGATACTGCAGGCTGTAATAAATGCACAAAACATGAAACCAACACACACAGTGTCGTCAGACATTGCAAAGACATTCAGAAACATCAGTGAAGTATTACAAACATTTCTTATGGTTACACAGCTAGCTCTGCCTTGGCAAATGTGATTAGTTGAAAGACATGCTGTGAATGCCTGTATCTACTCATAGTTAAGAACAAATCTAATCTGTATCACTTATTCATAACCCAGAAAGGACAACCAGACAATAAAATCATAACAGTGAATGTTCCACCTTAAGTACTTCAGTGAAACCAGCTTTAAAGCTAATGTTCCACCCTAAAACCTGAAGTGAAAAATACAGATGTTCCATCTTGAATTCTGCTGTGAAGTCAGCTTAAATACTGGTGCTGCACCTTACATTCTGCAATGAAATGGGTGCCTTTCTACCGGCCACATTTGAACGCACATGAGGAGAGTCTAGTCTGTGTGTTGGAGGAAAGTAAGCTGTTGGTTCTGTTCAGCAGCACATTCCTAAAAAACGAGTGAATTTGTTGGGAAATTACTCAACTGGTCAAAATTCCCTTGGGAGTTTTACTTTCAGTTTGTATTTAAATCTGATTAAACTGCTGATATCCTTTAAACATCTCACACAGACAACAAATGTGGGGCTGCTCATCTCAAGCTGTTATCTTAGGCTGATCAGTTTGAAGTGTGTTCGCAGTGTAATGTGATGATCAGACTCTTTTCTATGTGGTTTAGACCTTCCTGATCAGTGTCAAGCTCTATTAATAAAGAGTAAAAATGTTGGTATTATCCCAATAACACACTGGACGTGGTACTGCACAGTGGGATACTGGCATTGTATGTTATTGCTAAATGTTTTGAAGTGAGAACATATAAGCAGTAGGGCTTATGAGACACTCTTACCCTAATTGGAGAGTACCATTTCCTGTCCTGGGCAGTCCTCTTGTTTCCATGTTTCCTGGGTTTTGGCTCAAAGGGTTCGTATTCCTGCTCAGGCATTTTCACCACTGCGTTTTTGGGTTTCTCCAACTTGGCACCTTCTTCAGTGGAACCCTTTCCACCCCAGCGGACCTAAAGCACAGGGGTTGCAAACAAACACAGATGTGGAGGAAAGTTTCTTAAACTCCATACACATCTCCAAGAAATGTGCTCAGGCTCAGCAGCCAGGTTCTGATTTGTAACTGGAGGTTTTCCAGACCTTTCTCCAGACCTGGATCTTTCTGAACAATCCTGGATCACAGACAAAGACTGGAAAGTCTCTTATCAAAACCCTTTCCAATCCTGTAACAACAACTTGTTTGTGATGGTCAAGAACATCTGATAGGAGTTTCTATGTACATTCAGTAAATGTTCCTTGACAGTTCTTGGCTTTAACTGGTATACAATCACTGCATTATACTTTGAGGGCCAGATGCATGCACGAGTGCCTGAATTTGCTAACACAGCAGCTAACCATGTACATATACCAGCACACAGCTCTCACATACATCCTCTCAACCCACACACCATATACTCACAGTCCCTCCCACTAACAGCTCACACCTGCTCACTTACGAGGTGATTCATCTAATATTCATCTGCAATTATACTCTTATTCTAATAAATGTTTTCAGCTTCAATTCACTAAAGGTCAGTGTTCACAAGACTTCATGGCAACTCAATGTCACTGAGATTTTAACAAAGACTTTTTGCAGTTTTCTTTTCTTTTCACCTTGGAAAATATCACATCAACAGATACTTGTGAAATAAACCTTCATAAATGTTTTTTGTGAATCTATGTCTTCATGTATGTGTCTTGTATCCATATGAAATCTGGCCTTCGGTAAAGGGTTACCATAATCAGTTCAGCATATATGTACTTGTACTATCATCTTGCTCTCACCTCCATTCGTTTTATCCCTCCGACTCCTCGTCCCCCATAGTATGAGGCATCCACAGTTGGCCATTTTTTCTTTGGCATGCCATCCTCATCATCTGACTCCTGAGAGGAGAAAAGTCACACAGAGAATGTATAACAGTTAAGATGAAGGGCCGCAATACAGCAACAGCTTTGAAACTCTTCGAGAATTTTGACAGTGGAGTTCAAGCATCCTGAAGGACACATACACCAGTGCACCTGCGGAGAAGATTGGGCTGTATATTTCCGGCTTGATTCACACTACGGTTTCATTAGGACGTTTTAAGGCCAATATATCCCCTCAACAATTGCATATGTATCTGTTGCTGACATTTGATAGCACACTTCCTTAAAAGTTTCTTTCTCTTGTGCCCCGCATTTAACTGCCAATTCCTTCTATGCCAAGGGCCACCCCTGAATCAGAAACAGGGACCAAATTTACTCAATACTCCGAAGTAATAAAAAAGCTAATTTCCATTAATGCCTCTATAAGCATTGGTATGTTATGTTAGCATTAATTTACATCACAGTACTGATTAAAACTGAGGATAAAGCTAATCTGAAAGTATTAGAATCTGGGTAAAGCTTTGGGGCGGCCATCGGAGACCATGGATAACAAAAAGAATTGGGTAAATCTGGAGCACGCTCACACTTTCAACATCCTAAGGAGCATGGTCATTAGAACTGCCGTTCTAATGGCAAGGTTCACACAGATCCCACAAACCATGGTAGATGAGTGTGCTATCACCTTCCTCATCAGTCAAAAAAAAGGCATCAAAATTCCCCTGGCTAAGACCAGCTTCTTAGCCAGGCCTCTTTATTAATCTCAAATGACTGCACCACTGAGCCAAGTCTTAACTCGCACTGGAAGAATGTGCCTTACAATGCAAGATAAGTACCAGTTTTCCACTCATTTAGCGCAAATTTTAGGACTCACAGTTCCTTGTTAGATTTCCTTCAGTCAACAGTAATTCCATTGTAAAAACAATGTGTCCACTGTCCACTTAAAGGGAACAAGAGTGTGACCAATGTATCTGATAAGTCCTCTTTATGACATGATTTACAGTCTATTTTAATACTATAACACACATATCATTCTGATTATTTAAAGGGGATGTCCACCTAGCACCAAAACTAGAGAAACTCGCTGAGTGTGTACTGTACATAGTGGTGGTGAATGGAACCAGAAAGTTAACACGTGAAATGGTTATAAATAGATTGCCTGATGCCTGAGTTATTGCTTTAAACTTAGTTCTGAGAAACTTTGAACCGAAAACGAAACCCTCTTTTGTTATAAGTGGGTTTAGTTTAAGGTAAACTCAGTCAAAAACTAAACTCATTCATCATCAACATTCCATACAAACTCTCAGAAGTGTGGGATATTTGTGCTGATGTCTGATTCCATTTACCACTAATGTAAAGAAATAAGTACCTAAGATGAACTAAAACCAAATTCACTTTAACTGTATTTTTCCCACACTAAAATTACAACATACATAAGATAAAAGTGATTTTATGGACAGTATATTTTCCTCATGGAAGTCCAGTATTACTTGTAATTTCCATCAGAAACTTGGTTTAACTCAGTCAGTCCTTCATTAAAGCTGCTGATGGAATTTCACAAATCTGAACAACAGCTTGAGAAACCAATTCGAAATCTAGAGTTCTCCTCATCAGCTCACAAAATATAATTTTTACAAATTTGTTGCTTGTTTGCTTTTATTCTAATGTTAATCTTGCCAGTAGAAACACACATTACCACACACTGAAAAATTTTTTTTGCGAAGGTGTCTTAGGTTAAAGATTAAAAATATTTTGCTAAGTGTGTGTAGTTTTGGGGTCAATATTAGGGTCCTAATATCTGCTAATATAATCAGTTCAACAATAATCAGTTTAGTGAGGAAGCAAACTGAAGCCCTGAAAGGATGAAAAAAAGACTCACTGGCTGTGGCGGTGGAGGAGGAGGGGGCTCTTTGATGACCTGAGGACAGAAGTGCTACATGTTTGAATGGACATACATGCATTAGATCCTGCCACCAACTCTCTGACTTCCTGTGACACATTACATACTGCTTACAAACGCAGATTTAACCTTCCTGTCTCTGTAAGGTACTTTACAGTGTACAGAATTCAGTCCAGCCTCTGTCTGTTCCAAAGTCTTTTGAGCGAGCAGATTTTCCAGCTCTGGGTCTTTTTGGCAGGATTGCAAGAAGACCACTGACAGAATAATGATGGGAACACATCTTCGCTTCAAGGACGTAAATGAGGCTTAGACTTACTACTGTGCAGCACAGAGGCCAGAACCACCACATGAACAGCAGAGCCAATAATAAGAAGAGCACCAGCAGGGTGATCAGGAGAATAGTGCCATCAAACTGCCAGAGAAAAGAGAGAAAAACAAAGAGGTCACAGGGTGAGCTCTCATTTAAAACAGTCTCTTTCCACTGACATTAGATAATTATTATAAATAACATCAATTACTATATTTATTATATCAAGCTATGTGTGAATGAAATGGATCCCAATCTGCTGTTTTGGGTAGCACCTGCAGAGGGGCTGATTCTCTTTGATCTATTTTTGCTGAGCGCAAATAAAACCTCAGTCCCTTTAGTTGTTATTGGATCTGTCTGCATTACACAAGCCTTATTCAATATTATCAACAGTAAATATAGATAACTATAAAAACAACACAATTTCAATACAAAATATCACAATTTCCAAGTCTGACATTTCAAACTCTCCATATTAGTGCGCTGTGTAATATTTATAACATATAGCATACAAACACACACACACACAAACACACACACATACAAACACACACACACACACACACACACACACACACACACACACACACACACACACACACACA
>JBBKCR010153041.1:0-17738 GCA_037577295.1 Ladigesia roloffi
ATTTCTCAGACCGTGGTATCGGTCCACGGTATCGGGAGACTTTTAACGAGTACGAGTACTTTAGAAAATGCGGTATCAGGGCCGGTATCGGTGCATCCCTAATAAAGAGTGAAGTGGGTTTACTCAGAATTGAAGGTTATGTTTGATATTTAGATCTTTATTGTCAGTTCTCTTTAAATTGCTGTCTGTTTATACACATAGTAATTGTACTTTGTGAATTAATGGAATGAGAAATTGCCATCAGTTTGTTTGCTGATACGTTGAAATCAGCTAATTAATTAGTGTAGAGGTGGATCCGATTAGTGTGTTCCAGTTCTGACCTAATGATGATTTTGCTCTTAACCCTGAACGTTTTCTCCACAGGCTTCTGAAACGTGATCTTTTCATTCAGCTGTTTTATTTGTTGATGCATTCATTTTGTTTGTGGTTTTGAATTAACGAACCGAATGCTTCTCCCCTCCTTCACGGCAAGGTTCCGGAAGACTCTCCGACCCCCGCGGGACGAGCTGATTAGCCAGTCAGGGCTCGCGCTGCGCACAATGCAGCTGCTCTTAGAAACAAAGTTTCAGGGACTCTAGCTAGACAGCCGAGACACAAAACACGCGGTCTGAAGATCATTTTATTTTCTTTAGTCATTTTCTGATGCCTTCCCCCTCTTTTTGTTTTTTTTTTTCCCCGCGAATCGTGTTTTTGGTGCGGGCATCTAGAAATGTGTGTTTTGCAAGCACGCGCAACCAAGGAGATCCCTCTGTCTATAAGTGTGGTAATACTGGGAGTACTTCAGGTAAATTTAGTGCATTCAATGGAGAAATGTAGCTGCTCTGATCTCATGTCTCTTCATTATTATTTTACTGTATTTCTCCCTTTGAGGGGACTGGGTGAATGATTGTGGCAGTTAAATCAATAACAGCCAGACTAAAGTGGTGCTGGGACAGAGCCAGTTTGACCTGAGGTTATGGCTGATTAAGCGGGCTGCAGAATAAACTGTTCACTAATTGTTACCATGATCATTTTCTCTGCACTGATATCACAGGCTTCAATATGCACACAACTAGTTACATTTGTCGAGCTTTTAGTCACACCATGCTTTTTGTACTCATTTTTAGTCAGATTGCATAAATTAAATTTCAATTCATGATTTGTGATACAATGGTGTCTCGATTCCCCAGATTTTTCAAAATGGCTGAAATGAGTAACAAAACAAAATAGTTTTACAGCCTTTAAGATCCTGAATAATTTTGGAAACAAAACTCATTTTAAACACACAAACCACGCACTGCTGCACACATATCAAAGGAAATAAAAGGGAAATGTAGAATACAAAACCTTGCAATATGTTAGAGGCTCATTTACATATTGCAGGTTTTGTCATATCAGCAGACCGGCCCTGTTTCAGCACTACTGTTGTCTGAGTTTTCTAGGTTGCAAAACAAAATTCACACACACACACACAACGTCCTTCTTACAGACACCCTCACCTGTGTCTGTAAACAGGATGAGGTGTGTGATGTGACGGAATAAAATCAAAAACTATTAAAATGTTTTCTCGGTTTTGTGCAAGAGATGTTTGTTTTTGTAACTTTTGCTCAGAAAGTGTAAAAATAAGCCCTAACATGCTTTTCCCTACTGCCCCATCCTGTTTTTTTTTCCTCCTCCTCTTTCTCTCTTTCTTTCATTTTCTTTTCTTTGTCTGGTATTCTCTTCCCTTCTGTATTTTCCTCTCTCTCTCTTTACTCTTTCTCTCTCTCTCTCTCCTTTATCTTTTCTCTCTCCACTCTGTCTCTCTAGGTTCCGCTCTAAGTATCACCCTGATGAAGCCGGGAAGCGGAAGGCAGATTCCCACGCTGCTCTGCAGAACCGCCTGAACGTATTCATGTATCTGATTGAGAATGGCTGGTTCGACTCCATTTCCATGGATATTGATCGGGCACCCCAGATCCTGAAGATCCTGGATGCAGGTGAGTACTAGAACGAGTGGCTGGACTGAGGCAGTGGTGTTCTGTATGTCCAGCTGTGGTGCTGGTGGTTCTCCTCAAACACACTCACTACGCCTGGCAGTGAACAGGTTTGGCGACCAAAGTGTGTTTGAGCAAGGAGATCATCACACTGTTGGACACCTGACCTCCAGGACCACAGCCCGGATTCAAAACAATGTGTACTTTAACCCTGATTAGCCAAGGAGTTAACTTAAGGCCCCATATTCTGCATATACCTTTTTTTGTTGTTTTTTTTTAATCAGACATTTGATGGGTTTGTGTATCATAATACATCATTCATTCTTACGTGACAGAACTGTAGAATTAAATAGTTTTTTTGTGTCTGTGTTAATTTCTGGATTAATTTCCATATATGGAATCTGTGTGGGGCAGTAAATATTTACAGACTTTTCATTCTGAAAAATGTTATGTGGGATTTGCAATCCCGAAATTTGCAATACAGACATACTGTCCATATTGTGCAGCTCTAACAGCCCAAACCAACTAAACCAAACGGCGCATTAAAACCTCATTTAACTCCAATGAACTTGATGAATTTTGCTTCCTAATAGAAACCCCATAACTACCTTAATGGAAAAATGGCACATTTTTATTAATTGTGTTTTGTTGATTCAGTTTGAACAAAGACAGTCACTTAGAGGCAAGAGCATAAAAAATAGAAAAGGGAGGGAACAGGATGGAATGATGAGGGGCAATTACAGCATACATGCAGCAAGTTAAATATTTACATTTATTTAAAAAAAATTTTCATTACTTAGCGGTAATAAAGATGGAGGGAGGGACAGAAAATGACATGCGGATTCTGGAGCAGCCGGCAGTGGAAGAGGAGGAAGAGAGGGAGAGGCTGTCCTCTGGCGGGGCACCGTCTGAACCTGCCAAACGGGACGAGAGTAGGCCAGTTGAGGGAGACCGAAATCCCCCCTCTGAGAAAGACGAGAAAGAGGTGAGAAGGTGGTGATGGTGTTCCTGTCAAGTTTGTTTATGTTGACCATTATCAAGCACAGATGTCACAGAATGTGTTTTGTCGTAATCTCATACAGTATTATGAGGTTATGCAAATATTGTGGGACATGTTATGCAAAACTCACTTATTGCCTCCTTTTATATTTCCATTTGTGTCTCCGCTGCTCCTAAGTCCACCCATTATCTGTGGAACAGTTGAAATATTTCAGTGGCAGTAATCATATGCTTCTACGAGTCGTTTGGATGGCTTCTATATACTGATGACTGAGGAAGGGAATTTGCATAGAACCATCTCTCACCTGTTGAGCCCCCACCCACTAGTTGAAGATCCACCATTTTTGTCTGCTGGTTCATCAGCAATCATAAGATGCTGAGCACTAATGATACACCCAATTGCAAATCACACATGAAGTGGTGTGTTCATCTCGCTCTGCGTCCAACTTTGAGTTGAACATATGGGGCTGGTCAGCTCCTCTGTACGTTAACACACCTGAAATAGGCAGAAATCAATGTAAGCATGGGATGGGTGGCAGAGACCCTAAATGGCTCATTTTGATGGCTGAATCTGTCAAGAATAGAGCTGGTAAGATCTCTTTTTGCGAGTTATTTTGTGCAAAGAACGTCATGAATATATTTTGTAGATCCCATAATCATTATAACATGTTTAAGTAGAGGTACAGTAGGTCCCCCTTTAGTTTAAATACAAATGAAAAAAAAAGATCAAAATCAACAAAAGAGGATTTTAAAGTGCAATGGAAATGCAGATGTTTAAAATAAGGCAGTGAAGAATAGTGCAGTTTTAGCAGCTACGGTTTAAAAGCTACAGTTTGCAGATCTGAGGGCAGTAAGCACTATGGGCACAGATATCTGGCAATTGACCTTCAGATAGGGGTGGGCAATATGGCAAAAATTTCATATCACGATATTTTTACAGTTAAATCGTATTTATTTTACTTTGTAACTATAGATTTTCTTTACTATTTTGTCACTGAAGAGTACAACCAAAATACTTTGTAAAAATATATTCATAAATAACAAAACACCATTTAGGCCAAAGAACATTTCTAAACCAATTAAAATTTTGCCAACATGTTTATTTAAAGCTTAAATACTTAATGTCAAAACAAAATATCAAGTACAAGAAAATAGTGGTCAATAAAAATGGCAACTAATAAAACTAAATTATTCAACAGTCATTTAACATGACATAACAAAACATCCTAAACAGGAACTTTTAAGTTTACATGTATACACTTTATTAATCCTTTAGAGGTAATATGTGGTCCCCTCTGAACAAAGTGCAATACTGTGTCTAAAATGTGATTTATATATAAAACAAAAAAGTCAGCAGATTTTAAACCCCTCAATTCCTACAGTTTGGATGGGAACCATGTCTATTCTGAGGTAAAAGGTAACTGCCTCTGTTACATCGCTTGCTTGTCCTCTCATATGGAGCCTTTCTCAACAGTCTGTCAGAGTGGTTTGTTTTGGTTTTGTACATATTGCCGCAGCTGCATGTGGTGTGACTAGTCTTCTAGCCTCTATACCAGGGGTGTTCAAGACACTGAGGTCCAGCTTTAAATTTTGTCCAAGCAGAAGGTCCGATCTGAAGTCAAATTTGTGTTATAGCTTTCTCCTATGTCCAAATCGTAATTAGTTTTTCACAATACTTATTGTTAATTAAAGTTAAAGTGCACAAATGACATGTTTGCCATAAATTAAAGTAGTCCCAGGCAAATAAATAAAGTTACAAAACGCTTTTCATCATTGATTTAATTGTGTTGTAAACGATTTGCTTTTTTCCTTTTGTTCGGGTCGCGTAGATTTGCAGGTTTCGTGGGGCGGTTTGGATCTCCTGATGGGTCAGTTTGGGGCGGGTGTTTAAAAAAAAAAACGCTGAACACTACAGATAATAATAAACTAATGTTTGTTTGGCAGACAAAAGAATGGCTTTCCTTTGGGGGCTGTGCCAGAAGAAAAAACTTCATCACTAGTAAACTAACGAGTGAAGATGTTATCGTATTAACTGGAGTAGCAGCACCCACGGTCAACAGCCACGAGTGTCCAGAATAACGCTCCATGAAAATGAATTAATCTCGTGGATTTACCAGATTGGCCACACTCTCGACAGAACATTCACTCAGTCGGGATCTGGACCGAGGTCCGCTATTCGGCATATTACTTTGGATCCCGTCTCTTTAAGTGATTGATAAAGTTTACGTGTTGCCATCTGACGTGCAAACCTTTTTTTCTGCAGACTTTGCAGATAACTACTGTTTGTTCTTTTTCCTTTGGGCAAAAGCCAAACCAGTTCCATATCACCGCTGTAGTTTTTGTGAACCAAGTCGTGCGTTATGGTTTCAGTTTCAGCCATAGCTTCATGCTACACTCTGAACCAAACAGTGTGGGGAGTGTGAGAACAGTACCTCAGTGACGTAGTTCACTTTGGTTGGTTGAGTGCTGTTTCTATAAGACGGGCGTTAAGTGAACTAGCAAATAGTGTGATTTGGTCTTTAGACGATACTGCGATCTCTCTGCTTTGGCTGATCGTCAGTACACAGATCGTCTTCACCATCTCATATCATTATATCGCACATCCCTACTTTCAGAATAGAAGAAACTATTAAATGATTATTCTGTCCTGACCCCAGATCAGTTAACTGGCTGAGTCTAATTGTATCTACTTTAGTTCACCACTAACACTAGAAGTCAACGGTCACCCAAATCTTTTCAACCCCAAAACTTCTGCACCCTTAAACCACTTTTAGCTTTTCATTCATTTGTAGCAGATTTGGGAATGTGGTTCAAAACACATATTTATGAGCTGTAAAAATGTTCTGCCGAGTACCCTCAGTCATTCGGGTCACAAATCATGTATTTTATATAAATATATACAGTTCTTTGTAAAAAGCCTCGAGGAACTGTTTTCTTGCACCAGCAAAGTGTTTCACAGTAAAATATGCACAGAGCTTTACATTTTCAATTAAAACATTTCAGAACACCTTCAAACTATCTAAAAGCTGTGTGCATGCACAGGGTGAGGGTGCAGAAGGTGGAGAAAAGCAAGAGGCAGGAGGAGGAGCGTCGGGCGGAGGAGGAGGAGTGGGAGAAAATGAGAAAGGAGAAAACAAACTTGATAAAGAGCCACCAGTTGAGGAGACCCCAGAACCCAAGAAGGTGTGTGTGTGGTTTTATTTAAAACTATTTTACTTTTGTCTAACCAATATTTGCAGTAAATTCCTTAAATAGATAAACCACTGCAATGGTCTAATTTGCAAAATTATTTTCCTGTCTTTCTCTTCATTTTCTTTCTTTTTTTTTATTTTGCTCTCCCCATCACCATCACGATCTGTCTCGCCCTCCACCTCTTGCTTCCTTGCTCTCCCTTGCTTCTCTTCTTTCTCTTTCTCTTGCTCTTTCTTGCGCTCTCTCTCTTTCTCTCTCTCTCTCTCTCTCCCCTGCGGCTCCATCTCTTTCTTCCTCCTTTTCTCAACCTTGTGCACTCATTTGCTCTCCTTCTCCAGATGAGTAAGAAGAGGAAGAGGAAACACAGTGGAGACAGTGAGGATGAGGCGAGTGCGTCGGAGAGCGAGTCGGATTCGGACTCTGACTCAAACTCCCACACCTCCGAGAAACCAGCCGAACGAGAGAGAGGGGGTGAGCAGGAGGAAGGGGAGGAGAAGGAGGAGGACGAGGAAGATGGAGAAGGTGTGTGTGTGTCAGAGATTTAATCTGGAAAGAACTAGTGTGTGTGATCTGATCTCTGCATATGGGTAGATATTTGATGAATAGGCCCTTTACTCTGTTTAGGAGAGACTAAGGCACGCCAGGAGGACAAAGAGAAGGAGAAGGAAGAGAAGAAAGTGAAGGAGGATCAGCCCCCGAGGCCTCGTCCACTCCACAAAACCAGCTCTTTGTTCATGAGGAGCATCGCTCCTACCATCTCTAAAGCAGAGATTGTCGCTGTTAGTACACAGGAACACACCACACCATCTCCTCCTCCTCCTTACTTACTTACTTACTTACTCCTCCTCACATGGGATCTTACTCATGGCCTGTTATTCTGACCTGCTACTCTAAACTCAATGCGCTCCTAAAACTCTTTGATTTTCTTTTAAACTCAGCTTAGTATAATACCCTTAAAGAAAATGTAAATATAAACCTGCACTGAAAAGTTTACACTGAACTGCAGTGCTAGAATGTATAATACTGATGTTACCCCTGTATAGACTGTACTGCATGCACGATTTCTTTGGTGTGCAGTGTTGTTTTTGGCATAAGCAGGTAAACGCAGTAAGAAATTAATGTGAAATACAGAGCTTTAAGATCATCAAAATGAAAAACACAAACACTCCTGACACTTCACAGGGAAATTCTGGACTGCAGCTGCAACAAAGGGCAGCAGCCAATCCGCATGAAGGAGAAATTAATGGCATTCTCGTATTGGCTACCTCCTACTGAGTACAGCAGCATTTCATCATTTAGTTATTTTGTATGGAAATGTAACAATTTTTGTTTGTTACAAAATTAGAAAATTAATTTAGCATTAAAATGCATAAAAATATAAATATTGGCACAAGAAGCTTTGACTCTTAAAAGTAAAATTGTGGCAAGGATATCTTTTTTTGTGTGTGTGTGGGGGTTCCTTGAAAAATGGTTTGGTTCTCTGACAAAAAATCCATGAAACATTGAAATCGCGCTTCTGATTCATATTTGTGTTTACTGTATGTGTGTGTGTGTGTGTGTGTGTGTGTATACACACACTGTAAAATGAAATCCTTTAAACACTCTTAGCTAAAAACCCTGATATCAAACTTTCTGAGCCACTCTTCTTTTCTTCTTCAGCTCTGCCGTCGATATCCGGGATTCATGCGTGTGTGTCTGTCTGACCCACAACCAGAGCGGAGGTGATTCTCACTTTTATACACGCACAATACAACACTTTTTTTGTAAACCTTTTTTCAGCTGTTCTACTTGAATCCCTTCAGGTTTTTCAGACGTTGCTGGGTGACCTTTGATAGAGCGGTCAACATCAAAGAAATCTGCTGGAACTTGCAGAACATTCGGGTGAGTTTCGGAAATTTCTGGAGACCAGATTTAGACATCTTTGGTGTGCTCGTAGATGAACAAAATAACTTAAACACCTTGTTTATAACAAATGGACTGTCTGTGTGTGTGTGTGTGTAGCTACGTGATTGTGAACTGGCTCCCGGAGTAAATCGTGATCTGGCCCGCCGTGTTCGGAACATCAATGGAATCACGCAACACAAGCAGGTTCTGCGCAACGACATCAAGTTGGCGGCTAAACTGATCCACTCCCTGGACGATAGAGAGAGTCTGTGGAGCCGTGCACTCAATGACGAGACCCAGACTGTAGAGGTAAAGAGAAATTTATTGGTGAAACTATACAACGTTGTGTACTATAGCTAGCATATTAACTTGGAGCTAATGTGTTGGTTGTAGTTGGTGCTTTATAGATCAGAATCTGGTGGCTAATGCTTTAGCTCATCGCATCAAGGTCTGCACTAAAAGGATTAAATATTAGTGCTACTTTTTACGATTGCAGTATCTTTCAGTGCATTATTGGACCGGTATCACCACTTTTCTCTAATGAAAATGCAGTATTAACTCTTATATAGTGTAATATATGTAAGCGTACTTGAGTTTGCCTAGATTTGTAAAACTATTACACCCCTCCCATCGTTTCAGTTGTACATTTACCTGCAATACCATTACATTTCGATTAAATTGTATATGACAAGTTTTTTTGTGTGCACGTAGTTTCCAGCTCAGAACCCCATTCTGAAAAACATCACAGATTACCTCATTGAGGAGGTTAGTGCAGAAGAGGAGGAGCTCCTGGGCAGTGCGGGTGGAGCCGAATCAGAGGAAGGCGCTAAGGAGGGAAACCCGACCGAGATCACGGTGGAGAGAGATGACAAATTGGTCAAGGCAAGGCTGTTTACACTGGAGCATCCAGTGCGATGTTTGGATGAACCAATATAGTGCACTATAATTCATATATTTTGAATAGCATTAAGTGAATGTGGCAAATGATTTCATATATGGCACAAAATAGAGAACATAGTAAGAGAACATGGTAAACATGACGATTTTTTTAATGAGCCCAAAATAGTGCACTGTATAGGGAAAATGTTAAGCGATTTTTGTCTTTATTTTAATGTGTGAATACATTTATGAATCCTAAACCAAACCCATCTCAACCGAACCAAAAATATATTAAAAAAAACAAAAACAAATGAATGTTTCCCTGCATATTTTAATTGTCTGTGAATGTTCACATATTCCAGGTGCTAGATCGTCTGCTGTTCTATCTGCGTATTGTTCACTCCATCGACTACTACAACACCTGCGAGTATCCGAGTGAAGACGAGATGCCAAACCGCTGCGGGATCATCCATGTCCGCGGACCGATACCTCCCAACCGCATCACTCACAGAGAGGGTGAGGACACACGCAAAAGCTATCTGCCTCACTGTCCCAGATGTTCTCTTACATTATAACAAGCTTCTTGTTACCTAGCGCCAGGGTTGCATTGGTAATACTCAATTACATTTAGCTGAAATTTGTGTGTTTTATACAGTGGGAGACTGGCAAAAAACGTTTGAGGAGAAGTTGGGTCTACTGTTCAGCGTGAAGGAGACGCTATCGGAGGAGGAAGCGTTGAAGATGGGCCGGAAAGATCCGGAACAAGAGGTGGAGAAGTTTGTGACTGCGAACACACAGGAGCTTGGAAAGGACAAGTGGCTGTGTCCCCTCAGTGGCAAGAAGTTTAAGGTGGGTTTGTGGCTTGTGGTTTTTATGACACCTAACCAGTCACGATCATCACATAATATCAAATTTTATGACCAACTTAATTGGCCTTTTCATCCCTGGTGAGCTAGTACACTCACTGACTGGTGAGAATCTTTGTGGTGTAACTGAACATTCGAAAGCCATTGTGTACGATGTACTATATAAAAAAACTGTAACTGAGTTGAATTTGTCTAGATGTAAACCCAGTTATAATAAAGTGGTATCCATCATTGGGTGGTCTTTCTCACAAGACGTTAAAGTTGTTCATGGCACTTTTCCACTAGGACCTGTGCCAGGCCACAAAGAATAATTATTTTCATTATACATAAAACAACCTGAACCCAATCTGCTAGACAACAATACCAAAATAGGGCTGTGTCACTTAATTTTTTTTTTTGTAATATTTGTGTTATTTTTGTGCTGTCTAAGTAAAAAAAAAAAAGAACAACATAGGAGATGCAAATAAACAATAACAAGGTTGCGGGATTAAGATTTGGTCACATGGTTAGTGCTGAGATAAATGTAAAAAACTGAAACAGGACTAGAAATAATAAAAAACCTCATTATTAAAAGCGGGTCTGTCAAAAAAGTTTACCAGTGGTTGGACTACATGGGCACGGTTTTGGGATGACCGGTGTCTGTATACTTGATAGAGAATTACATCAGCAATACTGTTACGGATCGAGATATGCTAGAAAAAAAGAAGCATGATATAACATCTGTGCCATCACTGCACGGTATCTAAACAGCATGTGAACGAAACTGTGCCTTCAGGTCCTCCACACCACCAGATGATCTTGAAAATGATTGTATCAGATTACTGGTGGTCATTTTAGGTGGTCAGGAGGGATGCTTTGGCCTGTTTGTATTGTAAGTTATGATGGTCAATACTGTGACTGGAGATTTTTGACCTGAGAAACCCTGTTTTGAAATGGTGCTCTCTTTATTTGGTCTAAATTTGTCTTTGTGGTGGAGAACTGAGCACATCTGTCAAACCCTCCAAGTTTAGCTCTGGCTAGAACTGAGATGCTGTGCATGTGTTTTTGGCCCTTAAACCAATGTTTTGATTTAAGCAGCAACACCTCCAGGCACTCTTTTATAGCATAAATTCTTGTGGAAATGCAGTCTTTTTTAAGCACTAAGCCTTTCTGCCTCTCTCCAGGGTCCTGAGTTTGTGAGGAAGCACATTCTAAACAAGCATGGCGATAAGATCGAGGAGGTGAAGAAGGAGGTAGAGTTTTTTAATAACTTTCTGATGGATGCCAAAAGACCATCACTCCCTGAGATGAAGCCGCCACACCCACCAGGCCCTGGACAAGGTGAGGCACTTTAAATGGAGATATGGATCAGGTTTAGAAAATAGTTTTTCAAGAAATCAATTCATTTGAAATCTCTAATTCCAGAACAAGTTGAGTATAATTCTGGATTATGTAGTGTATAAAATCTTGTTCCATATGTATAACTTTTAAGTCTCTCCACCATCATGTTTTTGGCATGGCACTGCACCTCACAATCCGGAAGCAAAGTCTTGAGCTGTTAATACTTTTATATTTTGCTTTATGTGAATTTCTTTGTAGGATTACTTTCTCCTGGAGGTCCCCCGTTCCCTCCTCAGGCTCCTCAGGGTCTACTGGGCTTTGGGCAGCCAAGACCTCCACTTCTGGGCTATGGAGGCAAGTCTGTTCAGTACATTTATCATGGGTTTTTTTAAAGGTGATATTTTGGAAATCACATTACCCCTTTTTCCATAACCCCACTTTACAGCACCTTATACTACCAGCCAGGACTTATAATGAAGCTACAGACATTTACATGCCAATGGAGGGGTGAAGAATTAGGATGGATTGATTAAACATGCAATATCACCTGTGCTCATGTACACCTGTGTGTGTGTGTGTGTGTTTTGTAGGTCCTCCTTACCCCCCAAACCAGTATGGAGGAGGGGGCAGAGGCAACTATGATAACTTCCGTGGACAAGGAGGCTATCCTGGAAAACCCAGAAACAACCGGTAAGGATTTTAATGGATCCAGATATTTGTAGAAATTTCATGGGGATTGTCTAAGGGAGTTTGTTCTTCATATCAAATGAGTTACCTTAAAACTTAAATGAAGATTTAGCTTTTATGGTACTGAAGAGCAGTCCTGAAATTGTCAGCTGTACCTATACAATCATTTAATACATCCAGTGTCTAATACATATATGAGTTTATATAAAAAAGTTTGCCCAGTCCCCCATCTCTTCTTGAAATTTTAGCACTGGAGCTACATGGCTAATGTACCTTACAGTTGGTGCAAAAAGCATCCCTAATCATTTCTGGGTCCACACTCAGTGATCCACCTTGTACAACTCACTGTTACGTAAACATTAGGATCCATCTTGAAGTCTGTTTTATGTACCTTTGTCCATGTGTGGGGTGGGTTAAACTGTTGAAACTTTTATGTTTCAGGATGATCCGCGGTGACCCTCGCAACATCATCGAGTACCGGGATCTAGACGCACCAGAAGACGTGGATTTCTTTTAGAGGAGCCATTTTACTGTCATTTTTATTGCCTCTTGTTTTAATCATTTTTGCTTTTTTTCCCCCACCTGGTCATGCATTCCAAGACTGATTGTGTAAACATTCACTCTTGCTTCCCCCAGCTGCGTTGCCCCGCCCCTCCCCTTTCGTTCACTTGAGTGGGGGATCATTTGTTGTACTGTTAGCAAGTTTTGATTATTTTTTTACGTTTGCCCTTAGAGGAAGGAGTGTACAGTATTACAGAGCTGAACAACCATTAGCTCTTACTTCATTCTCCAATAAACTATATTGTCAAACATCAGTTCTGTCGTTTTATTTCTAAGACACATGCTCATTTTTCAATGGCTGTGCAATATGTTTTCAATTATTGATCACAATATTAGTCCTTACAATACAGCTACTGAATAATCTGTGTTTAATGGGCTGACCAATCACTGACGGGTACACTAATGTACCCCCCAACAGGAGACTAAACTGGATTTGGGAAGGAAGCAGTCACTGGCAGCCCTCCAAACTCTCACTTCTGTTTTCTCCATAATGTTGTGGATCATCTGATTTATATTTTTTCTTCATAATTTTTTCCTGCTGTGTTGGAAAATCTCCTGCATAAGCTGACTTGTATGTTTTTCTTTTTCTTTTTTTTCTATTTCCTTCACAAGCTTGACATTTTAAAAGCAGAGGTCTATAGTTCACTGACTCCTGTAAATTTCAACGAGGGACAAAGCATTTTTTATTTTGTTTAAAGGCTTATCCATCACATTTACACAATGTTATTATATATTCATCAGCATAAAAGTTTATTTCGACAACAAAAATTTACCAAAGTTTTGAAACACTGATGTCCTACATATAAAAATCGTTCCTTGTATTCATATAAGATTGTTACATATCAATATATTGTTATGCTTTCATATAGGTGGAAAATGATCTTTCTAATGTTCTCAGGGAGGACGTTGTTAAACGCCACTGTAATATGTTTGCTATGGCATTTAGTAGATGCCTTCAGTTTCATCCAGAGTGAAGTATATGAGTGCCTAAATAGTCCTCATCTGTAATTCATACCTGTTAAGCTATACTTAAACCAAGATATGATTTGGTCCAAGTTACTGCCAGCGTCATTTCACACTTAAACTCTGTCAAAGAGAAAAAAACAAGTCAGAACTTAATTCACAAGAAAGGAATGAGTTAAGAGGGTAAGTGCCATAGGAATAGAAAGACCTTTGGACTTTAAGCAACCACCTGGAACACCCGTCACAACAAATGGGTCCATAATGTGCCAGTAGAAACTGGGAATCACAAATGATCAAACGAGTTCTTCCAAGTTGGTAAGGAGAGGTGTATTAGAAGCCAGCAGTGGCTGTAGCAGAGCGATACACAATAATCTACGAACTCAAGCAGACGGATCGTAATATTGTATCTTGACCCAAAGATTTTGATGGTGTCATGTCGATGTCTCCTGTGACATTTAAAGACCCTGTTTAAACCTGTGAGAATAAGCAGATGTTGATTCTAATATGGAAAGAGCGAGTATGATTTCAAACCCGCATGAAGGTTTAATGGTAACTGGAGAAACTGAGGTGCAGGGAAAGGATTGTCTGGGTCAGAATTGTCGGAATCGTTGTCTGAGAATGTATGTTTTCCAGGTGTTTGAGTTTCTTGAATTCCTGTTTCCTCCTATGGCCCAAAGACCTACAAGATAGGTGCATTTTAAAAGCTCAGCTTCCCCTTGGTGTGTGTGTGTGTGTGTGTGTGGCCTGTGGGTCAAGACTGGAGCCCTGCCCAGGGTGTTTCTCTACCTTTTGCCCCATGAAATCTGGGCAGGGTTTTTCACACCCCCAACACAAGTTAGGATAAAGGGGTCAGACGATGGAATGATGGACGGATGGGTGCAGAAACTGAATAAAGTAAAGGAAAGAAATCCCACCAAAACCTTTCAGGACTGAAAAAGAGAACCTTGGAAAGTCCTTCTAGAAGCCTGGAGAACTATTCCTTAAGACTACTTTAAAATACCTGAAAGTCTGGATCTTTTGAAGCAAATATGATCAAATGAGGGGGACTGAAATAGCATTTTACACATGGATTTGTAGGGCATTGAACTCCAAACCACTTCTTGGGAAAAGGGAAGAGAAAGGGAAGAGAACATGCTTCCGGTTTATTTTAGTTGACTTCAGAGTGACACAGGAACTTGCCAACGCTAAAGGAGATTTAAGCTCCAGCAGATTCCACCTATTCCTGACTAGCTTTGCGCAGAGAGCAGGATGGATGAAGATTCCTGCAGATACTCCAGTGGATACTGCAAGATGGACATGGCTGAAGGAGATGGGAAATCCACGAAAGGTTTAAGATAGCAGTTTAGTTTTTTATTTTAGTGAACAATTAATTCTTGATTTTAATTGTCGGTAACTTGTGTTGCATGTTTGTTGTACAGTTACATTATGGGTTAATTATTACAATTAAAATTCTATATTTGTAATTCAACAAGAAATTACAAGTCATTTCAAATTGTACACATTTTAGTGCTGAGGTGTACTATTTTGGAGAAATAAAATGGGGTCAAACTTCACTAAATTAAACAATAAATTATAACACAAAATACAACAAACCTTAAACCAATACACAACATGAATAATTTGTCCCATTTTGTGCAGGTTTTGTTCACAGGAGACAGTCTGCCGTCCTGTTGGTCTTGCTGGCTTTGATCAACTTCATCCTGTTTGTGATGATTTTTGTCATTTGTGAGTGTATTCTGTTTTTCATTTTATGCTTTAAAAATGTTCATTATAATTTTTAAACATATTTAAATTTTTTTATTCACCATGCACGCACAACATTTGACTCAATATGACAAACAGTTGTTAAACCCTTGCCTGGTATCACTATGTAGCCTAGTTTTCTGTGAAGTTCATATTTCCAAATCCTTTATGCTGGGTACAGCTAGGGATGGGTATCGAAACCCTTTCATACTCGGCCCCGGTGCCTAATTATAAAAGACGAAGTACCAATAAGCTTAACGGTAATGGTTCTGCTGTCAGTACTGGACAAATTAAAAAAGAGGACAGCAGAGAGCCCCCACGCGCACAAAAGACAACAGGGCTCGCGCTTATTGAGTGACGATGGTGGAGAGAGCCAAACGATCCAAAGCATGTATACATTTCACCCGTGTGGACTCGGACAATGCTTGCTGCAACAAGCACAACAACATTTTTGCTTATAAAGATGGAAATAAAACATCCAGCCAAAGTGCGTTCTGTGCATATAGGGAAATGCTAGCCTCTACTTAATTTTCTGCCTTCTCAGGTATGTATGCTATGTTAAAATAACGACATAAACATCATACAAGGGCTCTAAATCTGTGTGAATAATTTAAGAGTTTTTTATGCAGTAGTTTAATAAATAAACTTGTACTGCTACAGTGCTGCATTTACAAATGATAATAATAATAATAATAATAATGATAAATAATAAAAAATGATAAACTGAGAAATTAAAAGTAGAGCTAACCTACATGTTAATTTGTAGTCCAGCTTTTTTAGATTCGGGTTAGAATTAGGGTTAAAGTGTTGTTATTCTGTTCTCAATTAGTTTTTAATTAAAAAACAGAATAAAAGTCCTGATAAGAGTACGATATAGTGCCGAATTGATAAGCGGTATCGATAGAAGTAGTAATAACGTTAAAACCTTAATGATACCCATCTCTAGATAAAGCCTTGCACATAAATGACATCATAGATCATACCTATTGCTGTCTATCACCCACATCAACATTTTTGGCACATCCACACACACGTCTTTAATATTTTTCCTATTTCAGCTTTGAAAACTTTTTTGCTCTACGTATCCTGCCGCAAATATATGCCCCACCATATCAGTGAGTGACAGGCTTCTACACTATGCATATATTGTATACCCCATTTTTGCGCCACTGATTCTGGATCAGCATTAGAGGTTCATTCACTACAAGATGTTTAAACTCTGGAGGAGCAACTAAAGTTTTCAAACTGGGTAAATAAACATAAAGTAAATAAATATAAATGGAGCTCAGATATGTTTGTGCAAATATACATATCTGCAACATTTAAAATATTAAATACAGTTCAGTAAATTTACCCTTTTTTTTGGGAAGGTGGTCAAAATTGTTGTTGTGTACCCCACAATACGTGAGTTGTTGCAATCCTGTCCAGAATTAGTTGGAATAAAACAATAGCAAATAATTTTAGTTTTCTGGTTAATTAGCCATTTCAACATACTATATTTTATGGTGAAAAACCCAATCTGTTCTTTTTGGTTCTCAGTCAGTCATCAGGAATGGAAGTTTGCAGAGCTGGAACGTTCTGTGTTGAGCCATAATTCCTCACTGATCACTGTGAACTCTGACCTGAAAAATGAACTGCAGAACACAGGTAGGGGACAGGTTCTACTTCAACAGCACTTCTTCAGACTCCACTGTTCTGGTAAGGGTGGATGTTAACAAATTGCTGTAAGAAATTGGTTGTGTGAGAGCATTAGTGGGGTCAGGTACTTATGTTTAAACATTGCTATGAGGATTTGACTGTAGTCCATGAGCTGAGGTCAGGAACTGGAATTGAATTAATATTTAATTTTGAGGCATTTTTATGTTTTCAATGCTTTAAACATATTTGCTATCGTAGCATGAGTTTACTCGAGGTTCTCCAATTTCTCCCACAGTCCAAAGACGTGTGTCAGGTGAGCTGGGAATTCTAAATTGACAGTAGATGTAAGGCCTTGTCCACACAGACATTTGAATTTTGGATAAATAAACACCAGCTGAACTCCATAGGCATTTTTTAAAAATCTGCGCTTGATTGGCGTTACACTGGCATTCGCCTAATGCTGTTCAACTCCAGCGTGCAGCCAATATGTAGTTTCATGTATTTAGTCATTCTTCTAATTATTCTTTCAAGATCACTTGATATTTGTAGTTTTGCCTTTTCTTTCTCTCAATCAGTGATTCTCAATCAGTACATTACATTTACCTCAGTGGCAGATTATATTAATTCAATTTAGTATTAGTTGATATAATTTCCATCTTCTTTCCAACAGACATTCTCCAAATGAGATTTTATACTTCATATTGGGCAGCTTTTGCATCCTTCCAATAACCTTTTTACCTTCAGTAAAACATAATTCCACTTAATTAGTATTGTGGTTTAATCCTGACTATGACTGCTTTCTTATGGGGTGTCATTTATAAAAATGGCACAAATTGTGAAATGTCATTTTTTTCATAATTTAGGGCAATGTTCACACAGTTTTCACACATTTAGAGCTAAATGTGTTAAAAAACAGCGTTACATATAGGTACATTTTATTTGGTGTATAAATGTAAAATGTTAAATGTAAAATGTAAATGTTAAATGTTAAATGTAAATGTTAAATGTTAAATCTAAATGTTAAATCTTAAATGTTGCTTTTGCAAACATC
>JBBKCR010153056.1:0-17731 GCA_037577295.1 Ladigesia roloffi
ACGGGCCATCTGTTACGTGTTTTATGTTTTATGTTTGTGAAATTTGGGTTTGAATCCCCTTGAGCATCGAAAGCCATTAAAAATTCAATTAAGTATCACTGACCCTGACTGCGTCCTCCCCTTTCCTTCCCCAAACAGACGGAGCAATCCGTGACAATAGGGCAGTTATGACTCTGTCTAGTCCTTCATTTTGGGTGTTAGGTTATGAGTTTATTATTTGTATGTCTGTTTTTTTGTCACTCTGTAAATTGCCCTTTGGTTTGAGAAAGTTTACAAAACTTTTACATCATTTTTAGTTTTACCTTATTAAGAATGTGCCTTTTTTATATCACTCCTGTTAACCATTACAACCAAAGTGATCTAAAACTGTAGTTTGTTTAAAGCTCTGATTTAAATCTCTTACCCTGCAGGTCTACTACAACCTCCTCCCTGTTGGAGAACTCGTAGGTGAAATGGCCGAATGCGATCCCGTATTCTGTGGTGGTGTACCGCTTGTCTGTTTTAGTTGTGTTGTTGGTGAGTTTAACAAAGTCCCCCAGCATGTATGGTTCCACAGACACACATGCCACTATCGAGTCTGCCTCAGTGATCTGGAATAGAAGGAAAAAAAACCTGGTTAAAATGGCTCAGAGCCACAAGTGTCCAAGAGAGGTCAGCTAGATTAAGTTAAATTAACCATTTGTGTTTTGAAAATCGTTATGAATCATAAATATAGATATGCAAACATCCCTCTAAAGGGCTCTTATGTTGACTTGTGGTTTTATGTACCAAAAACAGTGGTAATTTATTTTTTAGTTTAACCAGGTTGTTTTTGTTACTATGCTTTCATGACATACATGATTAAGTAACCTTTGTTCTAATTGACTGTGTTGTACTTCAATCATAAAGCAGGCTGGGCTGAGATCCCTTAGGGACCACTTGGTAGATTTGTAGTCTGTAATGATACATATGCTTTCAACAGCCAGAAAATGAGAATAGACTAAAATGCTGTTGGGTGATTGGGCGGAGATAAACTGCTATAAGCTAAATGGGCATTGCTTTACTTCTGTAGGTAAAATGGGTGGAGCTAAATGGCTGTGAGCTAAGTGGGTGGGGCTAAAATTCTATAGTAAAAATAGGCATGGCTTCACTTCTGTAGGGCAAATGGCTGTGGCTAAACTGCAATTAAATGAATAGGCGGAGCCAAACTTTTGTAGCCTGAAATGGAATATCACCTGAGGCAGATAAAATGGGAGGAGCTGAATTGTTTTAGGCCAGAAGCGTAATCATATGGAATCGCATACATGCTTGTCACATCACAACAATGTTTCCAAAAATGGACTGGGTAGAGAAACACAAATAAAATTGGAAGATATAGATGAAATAGATGCTTTACCAGTAGAAGCTCAGAGGGAATGTAGAAGATCTGTGTGGTGATGTTATTCTCATAGAGCCGTTTGTTGAACTCCATAATGTAGTACTGCGCTGTCATTTGCCTTTCCACGTCTGCCAGGTGAACATGAGCCTTCCTTTCCTTCAGATACTCCTTACCTACATAACTAAGGAGAACAGCAGCACAAAAACTCTGGACTTAGACTGATCCAGTTACTATTCTTGTATGGAACATATTTTAAGCAACATTATTCTTATATATTGCAATGTATAATAAAAACATCTAAACACATGGATGCTGGAAAACCTCACATTAAACAAATACCCATTAAGCGAAGGTCAAGTTATTATATTGTTTGATTTCAATTCAGCCATTCCATGTACGGATCATTTTAACCCTTAGAACACAAGTAGCAAGGATCTGCCATACAGCAAAACATCTCCTTGATGCTCGGTGTCAGACAACATGCTAAGCTTTGTTTGGTGTTCCTGTGTCAGGCAGAACCAGTCATTGTGCTTTAAAAAATAAGTAATATCATAATGTATTTAAAAAACATGTAATAAGTACTTTTAGGTCTCAGAAACAAACAGAAAAAACAAAAGATCTTTGAATATGGGGGAACTTCTGGATAGACTCCACCCACAAGTGGGTGGGGAAAACCTGCAGAGGAGCGGCTGAACAACGACGCATGAAAGAGCAGCAAACCCCGAGCATGTATGAGAGCAAACACCAGATTTAAATTGTTTTACACAGTTTATATTTACTGAAATCAGATTTTACTAATTCACTCTGAGTTCCAAGGGTTAATCAAATGATTAACACTGAATACTTATTCCTTATCTTAAAAACTGAACAAATGTATTCATCCCTAAGTCATTTTACAATTAGTACGTATTAGGAGTGTGACGAGATCTCGTGGTACAAGATCTCGCAAGACCAGATTTGTCTCACGAGATGCGTCTGGTCTCGTGAGACTCAAATTACGTTAGGTTTCAGTAAATAGCGGTGCAAATGAGCCTGCTGTCGTTCCCAGCTGGCATTCGACCGACCTTAAACGTTTAAATGTGGTTGAAATAATGTCAGTTTATGAAAAACAATTCATTTGCAAAATCTAAACAAAATCCAACGGTTATCCAACACTGACACCTGACGTTGATTCAACGTTGACTCCACGTCAAAATGCCAGCTGGGTTGTTACTGAGGCAGTCAAAGAACATTAAGAGTGGCATAAATCCGCAGAACAAGCACTAATCCAAATCAAACTTCACAGTTAGATAGTGCTCGGTGAGACCTTTGCAAATACCCCTTGTTTGCCAAAATACCCCCGGAGTTAAACGACACAATCGCGGTGTCCCATTACTTTTGATCATCTTACGAGCGGCAAAACTTCGAGGTGCAAGCAGACACTTTTTTATTACACATATTAAAAGAGCTAAATTCAAATGTGATATCTCTAGTAGGTAGAAAGAGATCTCTATGTCCTGAAGTTAAAAAACTTGCAGCGAGCCACCAAGGACAGGGCTCATTCTAACTTTTTGTTATTAAATAAACCACTTAATCTATGTGGCTAGTTTCCATCACTCAAAGTTTTTGTTTGAACCTGCTGCTGCCGTCTTCTTTCTCCACCTTCAATTAAATAACAGTTATTTCAAAATTATTATAGGTCCAAGTCTGCTTTATTGAGTGCATGAGCAAAGGTTATTGTTTTGGGTGAGTTTAGGATGGTTGTGCACGTGATTGTTTCATGTGATGTGTTACATCTTGAATTTGCTTGGAATCACTATGAAAAACAATGTACTTAAAATGTGCTTAACTCTACATTAATTTACCCCTGAAAATATGCCAAACACCTGAATCTGAAGTAGCCATTCATTTGTAAACCGTTCCCTTAATTTTACCTTAAAAGTGGATCTAAGGTACGAGTGTGAAACCCCTTAATCCTAAACATAAGACATTTTCTTCAGGAGGCTCAGTTATTTAAGGGGCAAATTTAAAAAATAAGGGAAAAATTCAGCAGTTTTATCCCTTAATCAGACTTAATCTGTGCACTTTTCCACTTAATTTTCCTTACTTTCCTGGAAATAAAGGAAAGAATGTAAGTTATACTACGGGGTAAAATTAAGGGGTTTGGTTTCTTAGTGAATGTGAGAGAATACTTAGAATACTTTCAATCCCCAGTTCTCATGAAATGTTTTTTTCCCTTATTGCTCGACTACTAAACTGAAAAGAGTAGATTACACACACACACATTACAAGGCTAGGCTGTTGTAATGAATTTTATCATGTTCCACAAACCTGGCTCGCCAGGATCTCAGCACAAAGCCTACTCAAATGAGGTTTTCAAACATAGTATTCATGAAAAAAAAAATGTCTAAAAATCTCGTCTCGTCTCATTCTCGTGAACTCAGTCTCGTTTCTCGTCTCGTCTCGTGGGATAACCGTCTCGTCACACCCCTAGTAAGTATCAGTCACGTCATGTCACATATTCTGATGAGATCGTATGACCTCACCTGCCCAGTAGTTGCTCCTGGTGAAGATACTGGATCCGGAAAGCCAGCCTTTGTCCTCCTTTCACAGCTACCTGCAGCGGCTCACCCACATAAACACTCGTCTCACAGGCTGTCCACATGTCTGAACCCTTTGAATACTTCAGCACAAGTGCACCTAAAACAAGAAAGTATCTCCTGTATATTCGTTAATAAAACATTTCTGTATAATGGCCTTCAACTGAGTATGATCACTTTACATTACTTAACACACAACTGTGTTTTAATACCAGGTTTCTTAACCACTGGACCATGCACTGATGGGCCATGAAGGCATTTGATTGGGCCACAAATCTAAAATCAAGACAAATCTAAAATCTTCTCCATCATTGCATATTGCCATGGCCCACAACATTAATGTGGGCCTTTATCTTCAAAAGGTTGAGAACCATTGTTTTAATAAACACAGTTTCAGTACAGTGCACTCCATTTAGCCCATGTATCGTAGCCAGATGCTATAAACCAAGTTTTACTAACCAACATTTTTATCATGCATATAGATTTATCTACCTATTCACCCTAGAGCAGCATAACCTTGTCCAATCAAGGGCTTTAATGAACCTGAAAGAGACCTAGTACAGGGGTGCCAATCATAAAAGCACCTTGGTATTTATCAGTAATAAATTCACAAAAACAAAACAGCTTATGCTATTCTACGGGTTATAGAAGGGTTGGAAATATGGGAAGAAATTAGGTTAAATTTAATTAGGGCGTTTTATAAATGTGGACCCCCATAAAAAACTCCTTTCAAAGAAATTATTATTTATATAAATAATGAATTATGCACAGAGATATATAAAATTGTCAATTATATGCTAAATCAAATTGTATGTTATAGTTTCTCATTGGGTTAGCTACCATTCTATTGAGCTTCTATACACACAGTCATCAAGAAAGAAGGCAGTTTTGGGAGGAGTCTAACTTGGTCAGGTTCTTTTGATTGTATCACTACATAAAATAAGTTCCTAAACCATATTTGGGGAAATTTTTCAGTTATCACTTTCAATATATAACCTACTGTAGGCTTTGTTGTACTGGCTGAGTTTGAAGGTCTTGTCAGGCAGTCTCTTCAACAGGCAGCTTTGACACACTCCTGAGAAGAGAGATCTGTAGTCCTGCTCAGTAAGTACTACACTTCCTATGATGCAGCCACGGAAACACCTATTGCAAAAATCCATCCTGGCGTAGTGCTTGTCTGATGAAGATTTCTCTCTGTCTTTCTTGTCTAGATTCTCTATATGTTCTGAAGCTATGGCGGTAGGTTTGTAGTCTTCCGCTTCGGTTTTGAAAGGAGGAGCAACGTCCGCATTGCTCTTTACTTGAGCATCAACATTGTCATTTTGTTTAGCTTCTCCAACTTGTGTTATGTTAAGGTTGGACAGATCAAGGTGCAGCAATTCAAATGAGTCAAGCTCAGTTGACAGTAATGATGACTTTACTTGATCATTCTTTGTGTTAGATTTGCTTAGATGGTCTTCCTGGGGCATTGCTGAAGCATTTTTATCCTTGAGCCCATTTGGATGGTTATCAGGCAATGGGAAACCAGATAATGCATCGCTTAAAAAGGAAACTTCCGGATCTTCAACAGTCTCGATGGCACTTTGATCTTTTAGACTTGTCTGAGGATGGCATCTGGTTTGTGTCTCACCTCTTGTCTTTAATAGAGTGGTTTGACCCCCTCTGCTAATTGGTATGGCTGAAGGGCTGTGGTTTATCAACTCAAATGGACTGTCAGGACCATCCTCAGTAGCAACAGTCTCACAGTTTTGATCAATGATGGACTTGTCCTTCAATATCTCAGACAGATTCCCAATTGGAGGAGATCTGGAGAATGAAATGCTCTGCCATGAAGAGCCCAAGCTACTGCTAAGAGAAGTTACTGAATCTTTGCCATTGCATTTGTTTTTAGCATCTATAATGTTGATCACTGGATGGTCATCTTCACTCTCCAAGGTAGTGCAAAGCTCTTGCTTTGACTGGTGTTGCGCATTTGCTCCTTTTTCCAAGACTCCAGGAGTATTTGAGCTAGCATTAGCAGCTTTAGCGCCTTTACATTCATTCCCAATATTTCGGGCAGGTTCTGCTTGTGACCCGTGACTGACTTTCTCATTATGAGCACCATGATCATCATCGTCATCTGCTTCTGTGCAACAGAACGGATCAACTAGAACCAAACTAGCTCCAGAATTGGAAACATTCAGCCATGATGATCCCAAACTGCCACTTCCTTGAGATGTTCTTGTGGTTTGTGCTTCAGATTCCTTAACAAGCTTTAAATCTCTGCTTTTGTTGAGATCTGACTGGTGCTCATCGCTGTCCAGAGTGTCACCAAGTGTTTCTTTATGACAGTCTATAGGAGGATCTGGGGATATCTCAGGTTTCTTGACTTCATTAGCTTTGCCTGCTTGACTTGTGTTGTGACACTCAGTGGTAAGCGACTCTGTTAGTGTTGTCTGGAAGGCTGTGATGCAGTTAGCATATGGAGAACATTGCCAGATTTTTCTACTTTCCTGTTTGGAAGCCCTAAAAGCCTCACTCACGGATTTGTGGTGTTTCTGAAAACTTTCCATCATCTTGGTAAAATCAGAGAGTGTGAATGGAACAGGCGTGTCCTCCATCACACGATAACTGTCAGGAATAAACGAACATGGGTCCGAATTGGCAAATGCTTTCACTTTCAAAATCGACTTAACACATTGTACCTTCCTCATGACTTCAGAAGAGACTACCACCTTATCAGAGTCCTCTTTAAAACAGTAAGAATGAAAGAGTGCGATGGCCTCCTGGCAAACTTGAAAAGCCAAAGTAACCTCTTCAGTTGGACCAAACATCCATTTATTTGTAATGGTAAGGCAGTAGGCTGCTTTTATCAGAGTGTGTAGCTCCAGCTGGCTGGTGACCACATCTCTTTCTGCCATTGTTAGCAAGCCAATCTCAAATGCGTCCCTGGCCAGAGCGAGATAGAGTTGTTTTTCTGTGGCAGGGCAGTTTTTGGAGAAACTGTAAGACAGCAGGCAAGTTCCTTGAGTGACCTAGAAAAGTGTTCAAGAGATTAGTACAAAAATATATACTTAAAAAGAAAACAGAAAAATAGCATCATCATATTTTATGTATTTTACTGTGTTCTCAGTGCTAGTCCTGGATTACCTCTGCAGGATGCAGTGTTTTCCCTGATCCAACACACTTTAGTTAATTGGTTGGATTAGGGGTATTAGAAGCAGCTAAAACTCATTTGCACAGCAGTGGTACTGTTTGATAATTAATTATAGTTTCAGTGTAAGCTGTAATATTGTTAATAGTATTTAAAGATTTCCATGAGCAAAAAAATGATAATGTACATGATAAGGCAATATGTGAAGCCTTTTAGAATGTTATACATATTCTCTCTCTCTCTCTCTCTCTCTGTCTCAATTGTTGCCAAAATGCTTAAAAACAGACCTTTAAAAAATCTTCAAAAGCTTCATATAGTGTAAGAATGCAAATACATTCTAATTTGCGGTGGCCCAAGACTTTTGCACAGTGCTATGTGTGTGTATTTAAACATATATCGATTTAAAATATATCTGAAAATGTACTTAAAAAATGTATGTTACATATAATATAACATATATTTGTTGTGTTCACAAAACCTTCTTCTTCTCCAGACCAATTTGTCAATATTAGCTTTCAATTACTTTACGTTGTTTAAAAAAGTGGGGATTTTGAGCATATTTACATTGACTATACTTCCTAGTAGTAATTAGACAAATGTTTGAAATGTCTCTAGATTAAATATGCGGTCCACACTGACAGAGTGAACAGGATCTTAACGCACCATGTGAGTGAGAACATATAGAGAGCTGAACTGACTGTAGACCACGGCCATTTTCGCAGCCTGAGCAGCACAGAGCAGCCGGTGCCTGCAGTCTCCCAGAAAATCCTGCAAAACAGACAATATTTAAAATTTTCTGGTTGAATAATTGTAGGGCATTATCTGAATAGAAAGACGTTCCTTACAGACACGAAAGAGAGAATTTTTTTTTCTTTAAGTCGGGCAAATAACAATTCCTTACCAGGCTGATATGGGGCCTCTTCTGAAAGGTAGCAAAGTCGTTATCGTTCATTGACACCAGAATGCTGGCCAGAACACCAAGCGATGTTCCAACCCCCTGTAATAAACACACAGTACCACATTTTAAAAGTCCCTAACAGGAATATACATTCCTGACCACACACTTACTGCTATTTTAAATAAGATCACATATTGTCATTTATGTGAACCACTGAAATCTATTTTAGGGTTAAAAGTGCCCCTTGTGGGAAATTTTCTGACTACTAAACATAAGTAAGTGAGTTGGCCAGGTCTAATCAGGGCTTCTAATCTAAAAAATACAAATAAAACTTCATAATGCACCATTTACATATGCAGTAACATACAAAAATTTAAAGTAAAGAAAAAATGCCAACAACAGTGAGAAGCCATAAAAATCAGATAAAAAATGTAATCAAACAAAAGCAGAAATAAACTGATAACATTATATGCAAAAAACTTTTTGATTTTTATTTTTAAGTAAATTATAATTTATTACATTTCAAAGTCTATAAATTTGAATCTCCTCTTTCAGTGTTGTGACATATGTTAACTTTCAGTAAGTTTGGTGTTATTGTTAATGCAATATTCCCAAAATATACTGTACCATATTAATAACAACTAATTACAAGAGAGGGTATGATGGGCGTTTTAAACAATGATCAGTGGTTAAAATTATAAACGAATTTTGTGTGTTTTGTACCTTTTTATCAGGAAGGGGCAGAACGTGGAAGCCGATGAGTGAGGCCCAGATGAGCTCAGCAGCTTCCAGCCATAGCCCTGCAACACAGCAAATAGGTTTTACTGACTAATACACCTACACATCGACTAATGCCCTCTATTACTTCAAAAAATACGAACACTCAGAGATTATCAGTAGGTTTTAGATGTCATTATCGATTTACGGTCATTTAAGACACAGATTACAATCAGTAGTACAGATAATCCATCTTTAAACAGCAATCCTATTTACTCTCCAAATGTCTGCAAATGACGTGATTAAGATGTAAACGAAGTCATACAGAGTGGATTTGGAATGAAATGTTGGGGAATTGCCCATTTAGCCAGGAATGAATCGCCCAGGTGTCAGAGATTCTCAGCAAGAACAAACAGAGTCCTTTTCGCTCAAATTGAATCATAAGAAAGATTTATTAAAACATCTGCAGATGGGGTCAGGGTAGGTTCTCAGAGACAAAGGAAAGTCTCTGTCCGAAACTCAGTTTCCTCCCCACCTCTTTTATAGCCAAAATGACGTAAGACCCTGGAAGGTGACAAACAACAAGTGTCAAACTCCTATTGGACCAAATAGATTTGTCACTTTGCAGACTGAGCACACGTCATCTCAATTGCCATACTTGCGCATAACAATGACCTTCTGATAATGAAAGAACATTTAGACTAGGACATTATCTGGACAAATAGATGACACATCTGACCCTCGGCCTAGGTCAGACCATGGCGCCTTAGAGAGACATCTAATCAACTAACAGAACCAAAGTGAAAAATGGATATATAATTAATAAAACAGAATAAATAATTAATAAAACAATCAAATGAAAAATAACATAAGATATGAAAAAATAATACAATTAATAAATGCTAATTTTGCCACGACAACTTGCAGAGTAAGAATTGTTCACAATGTTGGTGAAAGGAACCAGACGTCTAAAAGCTCCCCTCAATAAAGATATTTTATGAAATAATTTTAAACCCTGCTCAACACATGAGAAATTGATTTACTAGCCTTGATTAGGTAAAGTTTTTGGACAAAAAATAAACTTATTAATGGTGGAGAGATACATTCAGTGTGCCCGAGAGAGATTTAGTACAGATTTGCCACTATTTTACCACAATCAACATTCCATATGAGGAAGCAGAAACACATGTAGGTTCACTTGGTGGGTTTGTACACTAACTAAAGTGACCATATTTGTGTTGTCGACTGAACCCCTGGTTCTATTTATTAACACTGTAAATAAGCATACGTTTCTCTACAACAGGGGTCTCCAACACGTAGCTCGTGAGCTACCAGTAACTCGCAACCCCTCTCCAAGTAGCTCACCCAAGGGTTAATGAATCTACATACATTTGAAAACGTGACCAGTCAAATGTTATTAGTCACTTGGAAAACCAACTTGCATGAATAGCCAACCATATCCACCCCCTTCTTACACCAAATTATTATTTGCCCATTAGTTGTCAATAAAACAGTTGCGCTACTATCAAGGTTGATGAGTCAAAGGTGATGATTCAGATTCGGATTTGGATTCAGATTCAGATTCAGAATCAGATGATGGGAAATGGGCAGGAACCATGACCGCGGCAGATCGGTATACAAATAAGAGGTTGAAAATGTATTTTCATGATACAAAAATGAGTAGCTCTCTGCCATTTTTTTTTTGTAAAAGTAGCTCTCAGAGGTATAAAGGTTGGAGACCCCTGCTCTACAATAAACTATTTCATACATTAGATGAAGTATTATGCAAACTTAACTACTTTCGAAGACCTCTATCCTGAATTTTCTAATTATTCTAATTGCATTTCCTGTAATAATTGTGTTTTCCCTTCATTCTTTCCCAGATATTTGTCATTTTATATCCCTTAACAGTAATAATTCATTACACAACCATTTTGCATCCTTTATTTTCTCTTCTACATTAAATAGGCTGTTTCTGTTATTGACTAAAGACTGTTAAAAACTGATTTATGTAAATGAGCTCTTCTCTCCTAACAACTTAATCTTAAAAAGAGGTGTTGCTGAAAAGGTGGATAGGTGTAAATCTTTTGGTGTTTGCTACAGTGAACTCGAAGAGGCCTGTTTTTGCAGCTGCATTTGCACATATGGACCGACTGGAGAATAAGTGGCGGGTTTACACATTTTTTGTAACATCAAACTAATTTATTCAATTACAAATTATTTACGACCCCCACACGCCCAGGTTTCAAGTCCTCACCTAACTTCTGCAGCACTTGTCCCCTCACTTGCACGCTAACAGCTTGCACAAGTGTCCGATCACTGTCTTGGTGGTACCGCCAGGAGCCTGGAGCAGAAATAAATTAGTCAAAGGGAAAAGAATGTGCACTTAGTTATTCACCAATGACCTTATATATGATCACCAATCTTATTTATCACCATAAAACTTACCAGTTGTTCCACTGTTATTAATCAAACTGCTCAGTATATACTCTGCCTTCTGTAGTTTACCTTCATGATGAGAAGAGGAAAATGATAAAATGGTAAATTAAATGCCTTACAAAATCTTTCAGTTAAACATTAAATTTTAAATTGTATGTGTAGCATAAATAAATCATACATTGTACAACATACTTTCATAAATGTCATAAAACATGCATAGTATGAAATAATTATTGCTGTGTGATGCCCAACTGTAAGGATTAAAAACAGAAACAGTATAATAGAAGTAAATTAGGTTTAGAATGTTAAATATGACCAAATATATAAAAATAATAATAATAATAATAATATGTGAATAGATTATAAAGCACTATAACAGATTCTAAACAGCTTATAATAGATTTATAATTTATGATGTCAATTATAAAATGTTAAAGACATGTATTGTATATTTTCTATGTAGTTAATTTTAATAGTGTTAACTGAGTAATAAGCCTTAATAATTAAATAGAGTCTCTGCAGTTTAGAGGGTTAAGTAAATAAACTACAAATAAAATCACTTGCAAGAAAAGTTAGACGCTTGAGTCGATACATTAATTGATAACTGCTACTTGTGTATAATGCTGATATTAATAGCCAAATATCAATGAATAGTCATTCATTTAAATGTTTTACATTATATTACGTAGATAACACAGAGACAAAAAAGAGCAGTATAAAATAAATAGTCTAAATAAATCCAATCGAACTCAATATGAAATAACCAATGCTATATAAATGAATGCTTTAAACAATATATCAGATATTCTTTTTTAGCTTTGGAGCTGCTGGTGTCCTGGTGATTAGGGAGTTGCCTCTGTAATTACAAGGCTGTAGATTCGAATCCCAATACTGCCTGTGGCACCACAGAGGAATCCTTGAGTAAGGTACCATCCCCACATACTGTTCACACTGTGCTGTGTTCACAAATGGCTACTTTACTTTCGTAAAATATTGGTGAGGTAATTCATCCATCCATCCATCCATTTCTACACATTAATCCTGCAACTACGCCTATCCCAGCAGCTAAGAGAAAAGAAAGCCCAACCCAGGAGTCAAACCCAGGACCTTCTTGCTGTGAGGCCACAGCGCTAACCCCTGCTCCACTGTGCCGCCACGTAATTAAGTATTTTGATAATAATTAATAATTAAATACAGTCTCTGCAGTTTAGAGCAGGGGTGGGCAAACTAGTATTTTGTAGTATTTAAACTATAAATACTATACTATAAATACTAGTATTAAAGTATTTTGTTGTAACTTTTCACAGTACTGTACATCACCAATCTTTTTTATTACAAAAAGGACAATTCTGTCACGCATTATATGGGCCCTTAAATGTTTATGCCAGCCAATGTAACCTGCATCATTCAGGGGGGCCAGGAGTCCAGAATGAGCTCACCTGTGTTGAGGTAGACTCGAGCCTGTCTAATTACAATCTGTGGGGCCACAGGAGTTTCTGGATGATGTCTGTGCAGGGCTTTGGCAATCTTCAGCAAGGTGTGAGAACTGTCTATCCAGTACAGGAAACGATCCAGCAGAAACACTGCCGACATCGCCCACAGCGGCTTTGCGCCCAAAATAGATGCTTTAAGAAAGGCCTGTTAACACAAGAAGACAGCTTACTGCCACTTGGAAATTCCCTGAAAAGGAATGTTGACAGTGCAGAGTTGACTCAGCGTAACACACAGATAACAGGTGTTTACCTAATCAAGACTTTTTCTATTTTTTTGCATGTTATCTTGTCCTACCTGCACTTTGTGTAGTCACGTGTTGTTCTTTCAGGTTGTACATGTTTGAATTGTCAATCCTCACCTACTTGATTGCTGATGAGTCATTTCGGACATTTTCCATGCCGTCATATGTATTACACACACTCCATAACACAGTTACTCACTTACTGTGCTTAGTACACACACTAATTTAGTTATGTGCCATAACAAGTCACAATGTCATTTTACATTCATTATTTTGACCTGAGTGAAGAAATTCTTTCAAAAATGCACAATCGAAGGAGATATTTTTTAAATATATTGGGTGTGCAGTTTTATTTGGCAGAAGGAAACAACTTTTCTTAATTTTTTTACTTTTTTGTTGTTTTTGTCCATTTTTGGCACTCAAACTAAAAATGATTCAGAACCAATCACACCACTGTTCCTCTTAACTTTTGTTTTTATTATTATAATAACTATTATTCTTTTTATTGTTGGAAATTGGCATCTCTTCCCTCCTACAGCTTTTGAAACACTAGAATGGTTCCACTGTCAAAACATCTGTTAATATCCAGGGCAGTACATGCGTTTTCAGATTTTTAATCAGTAATGATTGTTAAAAAAAATTTTTTTTGCTCTGTAACGTATGGGGAGAGAGAGCACTCAGGCAAGTCACCTTCAAAATGTGTGTTGGAGCGAAAGTCTGTGATGTCATTGCTAAGGAGGCCGGAAAGAAACAAAATGCAGAGATACAAATCAGCGGATATTATTAATAAAAAATAATCAGCCTGCAAATCCTTAACCATAAAGACTTCAGTATCAGCAAGCGACATCCCCTCAGCTGAATCATTACATCACACATGGTGTGAACTGACTTTCTTCTTTGAACATTTTTTGTCCATTAAACCAAGTTCGGAATCTCTAAACACTGGTTTTATAGCAGCAATTGCAAACACACTTCGCCTTTTATTGCAAAAATGTGATTTAGTTAAATATGAAATTCCATCATTACAATTGCTTCTGATTAGGTGGGTGACATGGAACATTTTTTTTAAAATATATATTTGATACACTATATATCAAAAAACTAAACAGCTAGTAAGTTGGAAAGCACAAACAGGCGATTAAGTGCCAAAGTGGCCTATGGTATTCATTTCTGTTTCCATTCATTACCATTAGCTCAGGTAGATGCTGACTGACGAGGTCAGACGTGTTGACTTTGTCTTCTGGAGCCACGGAACGTTTGTATTGCCATTTCTCCTCCACAAACGGCCACTTCATGTCCACGGCCTCCTGCAGCAGTGAGCTCAGCTCAGCCGAGAGCAGGCCTACAAGAGGTCATGAGCATCCACAGCACCCTTATGAATGTCTGAATGTGAGATATTGTTTTCTATGTGTAAAACATCTCCCTGTACCTCCCTGCTATGAAAGGCTTTTTTATCTAAATTATTGGCCAAACATTTGCAAAACAGTATCTTAGTACCTCCATCACCACTTGGTGGTTCTCTTGACCACCACTATGAATAATTCTGATTCTGTGAGCTTCTAACACCTAACCTGCTATGAGGTACAAGTTGTCGTTATACACAAAGAAAACATCACAGCATGGTGCCAAAAATTTAATATGTTAGTCAGACTAGTTTTAAGTACAAACAAACATGCTTCATAACAGAAATGCTATCCAGTGAGTTTGCAAAATCGATCAGCATACGTTTACCTAACATTTATGAAGCCCAAACTCTTTCTTTTTTTACAGTGGATAACAAGACAAGAGGCATAGCTTTAGCTATAGCCTTAGTAAGACACTTGCCTCCTACCAATGTATTTAACAATAACATAAATTGTTAAATATCCCCTTTACAAATGAGAGCAGATTGGGTTGATGGCTGTATTGTTTAGTTAAAATGACTGAAAAGGCACCCTCCTTAAATTTCCAGGCTTAATACGTCTTAAGGTTTATTCAGTTTCTCCTCGGAAACAATACAAACTAGCTGAGTCACTAGCTGAGGGGATGATGCAGCTGGACTTGGCAGAGGTCACATTCAGGTGATTTCTCTCATGTGATACCTGATATTACGTCATACCTGTGCTGCTTCATCAACATCTAGTATCTGGGTACATGCTAATGGCCCATATTGGAGCAGCTAACATTACCTTTTGTTCTCTTGAAGGTTTGTTCATCCACTGTGGGCATATCCCTGGCTGCCAGCCCCAGGCACTCTTCCAGCACAGTGGTCAGCTCCAGGGTGTTCATGTCCAGTCACTGTCCTTTGCGACTTAATCTATTTGAATGAGTATGCACACTGTCTTCCTTCACATGTGCATTAACCTGTAGAAAAAGAATGTCGATGAGACATCTGATACAAAAACACATTCCTATAAGTCTACACTACTGATCAAACATCGTTTCTCCTACCCGGTTTAGAGGATCATCCCAGACACATCCTCAGTGAGCTGCTTTAATGAGAAAACGATGTGTTACCTGTTTTTGTCTTCTAGAATGTTGCAGCAATCGCAGATTTTCCGACTTCCTCGTGCTAATGGTATGTTAAAGTCCAGTGTTTCATAGGGCTTTACAAGGTGATGCAAGTGGCTCAACACATTTAAAAACATATACAGACCTTATTACGGACACATACATGTTTAAAAGTCGTGTAAACAATCGTGTTAATTCAAAGCTTAGAAGTCCGGCGAGATTACATGTTTACAGTTACATTACATTAAAGTTACAACTACCTTAAAGTTACATTCTAGTTACATAGGGCTGTGCGCGAATAGCAACAGTCACGGCACATTTAAAAATATGTACACATACCATATTATGGACTCATACATTTTAAAAAAGTGTAGAAAAGGTCATTTCTAAGCTTAACATCCAGAGACCAGCCCTGTTTACAGTTCAGCCTAAACAGTTCGAGCTTGCTAACACCTAGCATAACGATGCTAACCAACATTGTTGTGGGGGCAAAACTGACAAATCCTACATATTGTATACATTTTAAAGTTAATATATAATGTTAAAAAAGTTACGTAAATAAAAGAAATCCAAGTCGTGTTTAGTACGTTGGTGTAAATGTGAATAAATGGCCCGTGAATTCGTTTAGTTAACAGGCTAAAATAGCTTAAAGAATGTATTGTTCGGTTTGTATTCATATACCGCGAAATGATAAATAAATCGGCTAGCGTGCATTTGAAAACACAAAAAAGGCAGGTTTGGGTCTTTAAGACTGCACTATGTGTACAAAAACCCCGGGTGCAGCACGGTGCAACAGGTGGCTCCGTGGCGCAATGGATAGCGCATTGGACTTCTAGGCAGCTCTAGTGAAGAGATTCAAAGGTTGTGGGTTCGAGTCCCACCGGAGTCGCAACTTTTATGTTTTTATTTCGATTAGAACAGGATATTGTTCTCATTTGCAGTACACAGGGAGGTACAGCGCAACCAAAGAACATTTGCAGCTGTGTAGATGCTTATCTCTTGTGACTATACATAGAATAGTGTAGAATGTCTATCCTGACACTACAATACACAGGACTGTACAGCACAACAAAATAACGTGCGAATTGCTTGTAACTGTAATTATTCAAAATATAAAGCAAATTACAAATAAAGTGCTGGATGAGTTGGAGAATATAGCAGCTTCACCAACAAAGAACAGTACTTAAGGAGATAGAATAAATAAATAAATGAATAAATACTAACTAGCAGCATGGATGTCATAAATAAATAGGTATATAACTACAACTAACAGCATAGCTGTTAAAAACAGCAGCAAGTCAGTATCAACAATAAACAAGACAGCATTTTGTTGCTGTTGTTTCTTAAAAAGCATTTCATATCTTTTTTTTAAACATAAAATATTAAACATGTTTTTTTAATTAAAGCAGTTGCGTTAATTTGACTGCAATGGGATCACTCTTACTATATATAAAAAGTAGTGCTGTCAAGTGATTAAAAATTTTTAATCTAATTAATTACATGGTGTGGCGATTAATTAGATTAATTATCTTTTAATCGCACATACATAAAGACTTACAAGAAGCAGTTTTTTTTTTTTACCATTTATTAATGAATACAAGCCTATAACTTAGAATACAATGGATTTTTATTACTGACTGAACCAAAGCTAGGAATTAGGTTACAGTATAGTACAGCTGTAAGTTTTGATAAACTACATCTCCCAGCTCGGCTGCGCTCCAAAGTTGAACCGGGAGACCCGCGAGCGTCTTTTCCAAAAGGCAAATATTCCCCTTCAGAAACAGAATCTGCAAAAAACATACTCAAGACATCACGGGACAACTATTTATTACCCATTTTGGCTTTTTTTTCTTCCATTTCTCACTGAACTGAACTGCGCTCTCTGGCTGTTCACGCAGCCTGAGACCCGTTCTCCTGCTGTTTACTCCAATCTTTGGACGGGAATATGACGTACAGCGTTAATTGCGTTAAAAATATTAACGCGTTTTGTTCTGTGATTAATTACTCGAATTAACGCGTTAAATTCCCAGCCCTTAATAAAAATATTGTTTGTATTCTAAGATAAGACAGGCAAGAACATTCTTCATCCCGGGATAAAACGATTTGGTCATTAGCGTGCACAATGCCACAAGAAAGAAAAAAGATATAAAAAATATACACTGCAGCACAATGACAAGGACACTATTGTAATAAAATAACTGCAATATTCCTGAGTGTAAGGTATGGTGTGCTTTAGTGCAAAATGGCATATGAAAATGATAATGCAATTGAAATAAATAATGAAAGTGATTTTCTCAGCAGAACACAAACACAGATTATTAGCTTTAGCCGTAGCATTCTGGTAGTCATTTAATGGAAGTGGATGGGCGTCAGACCTTTCAAA